>BFEA01000229.1:357489-367979 GCA_003427395.1 Chara braunii
CTCTCTCTCTCTCTCTCTCTCTCTCTCTCTCTCTCTCTCTCTCTCTCTCTCTCTCTCTCTCTCTCTCTCCTACTAGCGCCCAGCGCTGAAGACTACGGCTAACGCTACTACTACTACTGCAGCGCTCCTCCAGAGTGCTGCTGCCGACTCCTGAAGACTACCTCCTGCCTCCTGAACTGCACGTGAAGTGCCTGGGAAGTCCCTATGAACTACCTGCAGCTCGCAGGCGCAGCATGTAACAGTATGCTGGGTTGAGAAGGCAGCACTGCATTGTATTGTCGGAGGTGCCAATCCAGTGACTGGTCATTGAAATGCACGACAGCTCAACTGGTGAGAAATCTGTGGTTGGGGGCGGCAAATGAGGTACATTGCTGTAATGACCTGTAAAATCACAGACTAAGAGCTGTGCTGCTTTCTGAGTTTCCCCGCTGGATTGTGTGTCTGCTGAGATTCCCGCTTTCTGCTGAGATTTTGAAGTCTGTGTGTGAGTGTGCTTGTTGGTTTCCGTGTGTTTGTTTGGATGCCTGAGTGCTTGAGTGTGTGTGTGACCCGCCAGGGTACTTGTGTGCTTGTGAGGCCCTCGTGCCTGGTACTTACCTGTGGCCGTGACTTTGAGGGATGCAGCGGGGAAAAACACTCGAGTAGTGGGGCAAGTAGGCCCGCGTAGCTGAGGGCCGCAGCCAGCAGAAGAAGACAAAAAGTTAGTACATTTAGAGGCCGAGGGCAGGTAGGAACCCGTAGGCGTAGGTCTAAGCGGGTACCAGTCCAAGTAGTCGGAGTATAGGGCCTGCGCGGACGACATCAGAGCCTGCACTGATGTTTCCCTCCGAAAGGAGGAAGGTACCAGACTCTAGGGAGGCCGAGCGGCCTGGGAACTCACCTCCCAAGAGGTGAGCAGCCGGTACATCACCAGGAGAACACTCATTGCTCTAACTCATTTGCAGTGTGCATGTTTAGGCGTCATGCTGCTTCAGCGGGCGCTAAGCGGAGGAGAGCTGGGCACTCTGCCTACCTATGGCAAACAGCCTAGCTTGAGGAGGAGGAAGAATGGGGCTTAGGAGGAGAGCGGCTAAGTACTTACTGGCTATGGTGGACGCCATCTTCATCTTCATCTCCTTGATAGGCGGTGCACCTGGAAGGCCCCAGTGGGGAGGCTTCAGGGCAGAGTCAGGCATGGCGGCCTGAGTGTATAGGACAGCTGCTTTTATGTTGCCTGGGCAGGGCCCCTAGTAGTGCACCCTAGCCACGAACAGGAGAAGGCTGGAGGTGGAAGGTCATGGCAATGGTGGACCTTACGTTGTGCTAGCAGTAGAGGGAACTTCGGATATTGATTCTGGCTCAACCATTCATTGTTATTGTTATTATTTAGTGAAGAAAATAAGATTGGGGGAGATGAAGAGGAGGAGGTTGAGTAGCGAGAGAAGGGGGATTTTTGTCATTGGTCTTTTGCTGGTCTACACCTCCGATTTAAACAGTCGACGGATGTGCTGATGGTACACTTACGTGGCATGGAGTGCCATAAGGTGCACAAAAAACATTAGACACACGCACGTGCACGCACGCCACGCACGCACAACGACACAGGCACACCCACACACACCCGCAAACCAGCGCACCTACAAGGTGCACAAAAAACATTAGACACACGCACGTGCACGCATGCCACGCACGCACAACGACACAGGCACACCCACACACACCCGCAAACCAGCGCACCTACACAGCTGCACACCCCTTAGGGGCGCTAATCACGGAATTTGGGCTATCCAACGATCTGACTAAACCACTAGTGGATGCCTACAAGGTAAGACGCAATAATGACGGACATCATACTCGAGCTCGAGGCCAAAGATAAGGCCACTTCTGATGAGTTTGTGGTAGTGGACGGCTTGCTGTCCCTTGAGAAGCCCAGGAATAAAAGACCGTATAGAGAGTCTTGGCATAGTTTATCTCTCGGTGAGTGTCATGATGCCACTGGTCACTTCAGGTACAAAAAGACTTCAGGGAATCTAGTGCAAACGTTCTGGTTGCCCACTATGTTAGAGGATGCCAAGTATGTCGGGACCTGCCAGGTTTGTCAGCGTGACACCTAGCACTCGAGCACCTCTAGGACTGATCAAACACTTGCCTATCCCAGCTGGTCCGAGACAGAGCTTGTCCATGGACTTCATGGACACACTTGTGACTAGCAAGAGTGGCAAGAGACATATCTTCGTCATAGTCGATCGGTTCTCAAAGTACGCTAGACTTGTTGCTATGCCTGAAACTGTAAAGATCGAGCACTTGACCAGACTGTTCATGGATAGTTGAGCACGTGACCAGATGGATAACTGGGTGCGAGATTTTGGACTGCCCAAGTCCATAGTTAGTGACAGCAACTCCCGTTTTGCAAGTGAAATGTGGAAGAAGGCGGCCAAGCAGATGGCTTCCCAACTGCAAATGCCTTCAGGTAATCATCCCGAGGCCAACAGCCAAGCCGAGCAGATGAACCGTGTGGTGCAGCACTTGCTCAGGCATTACATCAAGCCGAGCCAAGATGACTGGGATGAGAGATTACCTCTCATCGCAAGCCTGTACAACAACGTTGTGCATAGCACCACCGGTATGTCTCACAATTAGCTGCATCTTGGTTGGAAGCCTAGATCTGCTCTTGATTTCCTCGTACCTGAAAACAAGATCACAGCAGCTCCTGGCATCATAGAGTTTGCTGTTCAGTATAACAAATTGCTGCAGCAGGCTGTTGAGCAAATTTAGAACTCTCAAGCACAGAAGGCCATCTACATTTCAGGTTGAGGATAGGGTCTGTGTAAAATCATCTGAGTTCGGACAGGAGATCGGCATCTCTAGGAAACTAATGCCACAATACTTTGGGCCTTGGGTAGTCTTCGACATAGTGGGGAATGATCCTAATGGTCCTCCTTGTGTCATTCGTGTGCCTGGTCATGCATCCAAGCTTGCACGATTATCTGAGACAGACCAGTTTCCTTCACGATAATCTATGTTGCCCCCAACCATGGATGGACAAGTGGACATCAATGACATTCTGGAGCACAGAGAAATGCCTGTTCTGAAGCCTGTCGGCAGAGGAAGACCGCCAAAACCGCAACAGGAATGCCAGGTCAGATTCGAGCATCATACAGATCTGAAAGAAGATCGATGGTTCACTAGGGAGGCTTTAATGAAGACAGCGCCTCAGATCGTGTCCTACTACGAGAGACGGATCAGGGGAAAGGATCAAGTAAGATGACAGCTTCTCAGAGGACTATTGAAGCAATGGAGGAGGGAGTGCGAGGGTCAGCGCCTGTCAGCAGCATTCCTGGTCCTTATGTGACCGCTCACGGGCCTCGTATTATGAGCCGGCCTGAAAGCAGCGGGCCCCAGACAAGTTTGTTTGGGCACAGGCCATGGACCGGTTGGTCACATGCTTCGAGGAGGCTGTGTGAGGGGGACCCGGGCTGCGTTGGCGAAGGCCTTTCGGCCAATGAAACCGCAGCAGCCGGACCCCAGGCAGTTGCTGAGAGGAACAAAGGGCCCCGCGAGTTTGTTTGGGCGCAGGCCATGGGCACCAGTTGTTTACATGCTTTGAGGAGGCTGTGTGACCGGCACCCACATTGTGTGGCCGAAGGCCTTCCGGCCAATGAGAACGCAGCAGCCAGCAGCAGCCACGCCGGGCAGTTGGACGCCTCAACCAACCAGACCCAGGGCACATTCTGAAAGGGCCCTGGGCACAGATCCTGGGAACAGACGTGAAGCTACTGGATACCACGCCTGCACTCAGCCAGGGTCCATGCAGCCAGCCATTTTCCATGAAGGAAAGTGATAACCTCCAGTCCAGGGACGTTCTGGCTGGACGCTGCTGCGTGAGCCCTGCTGGAGCGCATGCTGGAAGCAGCATGCTGGACAGAGCTGATGCGTGCACCGGCGCTGGTGGGAAAAAGCAACTGGACGCTGCATGCAAGGCAGCCATAGCCGAGCCGCACGTCCTCATTGCCGGTGGAGATGATGAAGAGCCTGTGGAGGAACAGTCAGGGGATGAGAGAGAGAGAGAAGGGACGTACCTGGTGTGCAGTGGAGCTCTGCATGGGCAGCATCTTCATGTGCATCGGTCTGCAGCTGAAGTGCTACTGGTTGCATCCCGTAGTGTAGGCTATAGGGGTCGTAGGATTGTAGCTGGACGCCAGGCGCCAGACAGAAGAGCGACATTGCATACTTTGTTGGTGGAGGTGAGATGGGGGCTGACATTGACAATTGAATTCATTGCTTTGCTCTTATTGGTGTGTAACCTGGTGCATTCTGCTTTCTGTTCAACACATGACTATCTGGCTTTCAATGTGATGATGCAATTTGGGTTTCTGCCATCCGTTCTCGGTCATTTTCCTTCCAAAACGGGATGAGAATGAAATATCTATGAAATTGGGACACTCGAAATTGCATGAATCCCCTGTAGTACTTCCCTTGCCCTCACACAGCTGAACCTAACCATAGCCTTCGTGTGTACCAGAAGAAGCATCGCTAGGCTAGTGGCTTAAAACACCAGTCCATCCAGCCTCCTTTTACGAACCCGGATTTCTGCAGTGAGCTGAGTGAGCCAAAAAAAAAAGAGAACAGGAATGGGCACAAAACTGCATCTTTTTGCCTGGCACCACCAGATGTTTCTGTCTGATAGACGTAGTCGCCCAACACTGTGATGGGTTAACAGGCTCATTGGAACAACATAGCCAGGAAGGGAACTGGTGGTTTATGGACTTCAAACCTTCCAAGGCTCGTGAGCATGCGACTGTGCATTTTCAAAGTTACCTGTCGTGTTTACGACAGGCCCAGGCGCAAATCACCACCACATATACCGATAACACCCCTACTCTTCTTTGAGTGAACTGGCGGTTTAACTCCAGGAACTGGCTGAAAAAAGGTGGATCAGGCCCACCACTTTGCCTTATGATGTATCTATCTTGTTTGTGCCTAAGGACGGCAGTGTCTGCATATGCAGGGCGGAACAGAATCACCGTTAAAACACTGGGCCCTTGCCACAGAGTGACAAAGGGTGGATCAGTGCAGCGGTTAGGTGTCTTCTGTAAGATTAATATGAAGAGTAAGATTGATATGAAGAGCAGTCAAAAGCAGCAGATGGATCTTCAAGATCGACCAAAGGACCAGATGCTTTCGTATAGAGGGGAACCCAGAGTTCAGGACCAGATATTGCAGTTATGAGTTTAGTGTGCTGCTTGGATTGACAAACACAACTGAACTGTTCTAAATCAGACATGACGTGCTCAAACATAATTTCACTACGTATATGGTGGTTTACCCAGACAACATCCCTGTGTTCAGACGAAACCATGAAGAGCACTTTGAGCATTTGAAACAGGTGTTTTAAGTGTTGAGGAGGGAGAACTACAAAATCAATCCACAAGAGAGCGAGTTTGGGAAGCAAAAGATCTTGTATTTGGGGCACATCATTGATACGTCTGGAGTGAGACCAAGGCCTAAGAAGGTGGAGGGGGCGGCGGAAGCGCCCCAACCCAGGACAGAAGGGGATATCATATCATTCACAGATACGCACACACTGTCACTCACACATACACATGCGCACACACACATACAGAAAAAAGAAGTACAACAGGGGAAAAAAAGCACGCACACACAAATACCTCATATGGCTGCACTCACAACAGAAATGACGAGTCTCTAGAGCCCATTCCCCTGCCTGAATCGTTTCTACTTGAGCATTTGCCTGACGCAGTCACCCAAGGGAGGCACTCTTGCATGGCGAACATGCAGGTAGCGATGCCAACTTGACAGCATCACATCATGAACTATCTAGCCATATGTAGGGCCTTGCTCCACAAGACAACACTATACGTATCTGGAGGTCATTATCGACCCGATGCATTCCAAATGTTGGACTCCTCCAAACGCACCTGGTCCAGAAAGGCGTCCAAATGCAGAGTGTTGAGTAGTGGAGCGAGGCCCATACTTCTGAGTTCCTAGAGGTGCATGACAATCTATCGGGCATGGGCACGAGCATGTTAAGCCAAGCACAGGAGATTGCATACCTGTGACGAATCAGGTGCTGCTGAGAAAGGAACAATTGCAAGACTTCCTGCCTCCGTCACATTGCCCTCACTGGAGCCATTTCCTGCTGGACACGCTGATATTCCCTCCTCGGCCTCCATGTACTGATATTGCAATGAAAAAGACAAAAAAGAGAGACAATACCGTGCAGTGAGTTCACTAAACAGCTTACAACAATTTTTGATGGCTCTTCATTCTGTAGCAAACACCAATTTAAGTTTTTCAACTTACCATCTTCACCCGAATAGAACGCCCGGTCATTATCGCTGCATTTAGACCAAAAGTTGCACCACATACAGCAACAATGACCGGGCGCTTTATTCGGGTGAGGACGGTACTTGGAAAGATGGAGCCCCAAGCCATCCACCCCTACTCCCCGCTCCAACCCATGCCTCCTGTCTCCCCAACCCCGGGTGAGGCGCCCCCGCTCCCACCCTCAGATCCCCCATTCCCACCCCCGACTATAACTATTCCATCGGATGGTTCTGTTGCCTGTGAAGAGCGAAGTAGGGGCACTGACTGTCTGCTTACACCCCATCCTACCAGGTAAACATCTGTGCAACCTTTGCTTGTCAGCTGCGAACGTGCAAAGTCCCACAACACATTTCTTTGGGCAGCTGAAAGGCTTCATCCGCAAGCCAATAACTGCAGCTTGCCCCCGAATCACGTCAAACAGGCCTTCCTTAGAGCAGATGAGCACGAGCTCATTCCCAAAACGCAGGGGAAGTACTGATAGCTTTCCTAGATTGTGTACTCCCATCATGTATGCTCAGATGAGCATGCACACCAGCACAGCCAGATCCACATGTTGGAAGACGCCCCTTATACACAGATGCAACCATCTCCCTACGGGGTATACCACTTGAACCACACCCCCGACGGAACGAAGGAAATGGGATTTGAACCCATGGTACAATCTTGTTCTATGTTGACCCAACAGCCTCACCCTTGCATGCAAAGCCCAGTTCACCTTGCCCCCAGTAACAGCCCGACTCTAAGCCATACACCTACAACCTTGTTCAATGTTCACCCAACAGCCTCACCCTTGCACGCAAAGCCTAGTTCACCTTGCCCCCAACAACGGTCGACTCTTAGCCATACACCTGCAGGAGGGATATTTTGTGCCAGAATATCCCACAAACACTTGTTCCTCCGTCCAAATCGGATAGGAAAGAGTCTCCACAGGCCCCTCTACATGCGTTCATTGTGCGCTTTCGCGCAGCACACTAAGCCAGACAAACAAGAGTAGGGGCATATGAAATTCACATTTCTGAATTGACAACTGCGAGTACCCCCTACTACCCAGACTGTGAAAGTTGCATCCACCTGTACTTCAGCAAAAAACACGGACATATGCTTATCAGACAGCCAAACATGTGTGCAGGCAAGGAGCCACACTGGTAGTGCATGAATAGGGACGTTCAGCATGATACTTTTGAGAACATACTCACACTAGGGACCCTTTCGACGGAGCTCCGGACGTATTTGCCATCAAATACATACACGTCAGCCTGTAATTCTGGTCAGATACGTCCACGAAAGTCCTGGGAGATAACTATCTGCTTATCGTACAGGCAAGTCTTCTCAATCACATCCGACCCATGGAATACCCAAGGGCCAAGACATTACAGGAGGACTGAAGGGTGTGCCAAGCTGCCGAAGCTACATATCGTTTCACTTCAGCTGAAAACGAACACTCTCGTGGATGATTACTATGAGCAGCCAAATCCATTCGCCAGATGTAATTCCGCGGCTTGGGTATCCGATGACCATATCCGTTCACGTTGCTGTAGGCTGCACTGGTTACAGGCTGCAACAATTGCTTACATCATCCCCTACTTCCATAGCTTGCAGAGGATAGAGGAGACGGGTCTTCTAAAAGGACTCGTGCAGAACCCTTTTCCCAAGAGGAAAGCTGCTTCAATTGTCAAAACAGCACGTGACACTCTGATACAAGTACGGCTCTGTATGCTCCCGAGCACAGGCTGACTGATCACATCGTTAATCCAGTCAACATAGGGGGTTACGTTCGGATATAGAGGCATAACACATACACATACACATACACATAACGTGTGGGAAAAAGAAACAGAACACGGGGATGGAAGTGGAAAGAAGAGCTTATGCTTACACAGAAGGGGATCACACGCGCGCGCACACACACACACACACAAAGGAACAGAACACGGGGATGGAAGTGGAAAGAAGAGTTTATGCTTACACAGAAGGGGATCACACGCGCGCACACACACACACACACACACACACACACACGCACACACACACACACACACACACACACACACACACACACACACACACCCTCCGGATGAGTCGGTGAAAGTCCGACGAAACAGTCTGGCATAGTCATGCTTTTTCTTTGTGGAGCTGTCTATAGCGAATATGACGACACACACGCGCACACAGAGAAAATGGGTGAGTAGTTAACTAAATCAGAACGAGGTACGGAGTTGCAAGGAATGCTACATTGCTAACGAAATACGATCCCCCAAACTAGCAGGCATGGAGGTGAAAGACATTCGACCTCATACCTCCACTCAACATGGGATTTGTGCTTGCATGTGCAGGAATGACAATCAAACACACATATACACACAGAATGGGAGGGAGCAAGTACGACAAAGAAACAACATGAGAGTCTGCGGCGCAGGGACCAACTGTTCATGAAATATGGAACCCTAAACTAGAAACCGCAACCCAACATTGCCTAGTCTGGGAACTACTTAGTTGATGTACGACCCATCCGGACACAAAGGTGAAGCAAGACACGCACAACTATACTCACGATTCTTATGTTCTGGCAGTGCAAACATTAGCTGAAAATTCTCGTGCAACGTACACCACAAAACCAACTGTCAGGATGCTCAAAGCTGATGATAATGACACTGTTGCACAATTGGGCTGCCTGTCAGGCCAGGAATGATAGCACAATTGGTCCGCTCTTCACTTACTTTTTGGATGAATGCTCCTGTTACCCCTCCTCACACTCTCAAAAGGAGTACACTCTCTATCCCTTCTCTCTCTCTCTCTCTCTTTTGAGCATGCGTTTCGATAGTGGACGTAGTTCAGACAAAAGAAAAAGAAGAAAGAACACAAGAGGGAAGGTAGAACTCCTAGCCGGATCGGCAATTCATTTGAATGGCTTTCACACAGCTTAACAGAAATCAAAAAGAAATAATTCAGAGAGAGGTCTGATTTAACGAACGGGTCTCTTTAGGTGCAGATTCCAGGTGCGAGTACCTCTCACTCTCTACTCCCTCTCTCTCACTCCAGCCTCCAGCCTCCTTTACGTCTCGCCACCCCAACCATTCACTCATGCAACCTGGCTGGGTTCCATTTCTCTGCAATTTCTGCTCCGAGTCAGCCTCTGACCCAACAGACCCTTTTTTCTCAGTCCTAGATCCAGACAATGTTCTCAGAGGACTTGGAATTGAGGGAACAGCTCTTGGGGGAGGGAACAGCTCAGCCTCCTTTGCGTCTCTCCACCCCAACCATTCACTCATGCAACCTGGCTGTCTTCCATGCTTTCTCTGCAATTTCTGCTCAGAGTCAGCCTCTGACCCAACAGACCCTTTTTTCTCAGTCCTAGATCCAGACAATGTTCTCAGAAGACTTGGAATTGAGGGAACAGCTCTTGGGCGAGGGAACAGCTTTTGGGGTAGGGAACAGCTCTTGGGGTAGCAAGATTTGAACCTGGGAGCTGCGTCGAGCTTTTGTTAGATACCAAGGTACTTGTCAAAAAAAAAAAAAAAAAAAAAGGGGCGACGGCCTTGAGATATCATCATCATCAAGCTGACCAGCCCCAGGTACGTCAGAAACTATTTCATTGCATACATCTATAGGTCCTTAAGGAATCGAACCTGGGTCTGTATTTCAGCAGTTCATGCTCATGGGTGTTTTATTTTGTTTTTTTTGTTTTAGTTTTGGACAGATGCCCTGTCGACCTGCTAGAGGGGGTGGTGGTCTGAGCATCCACCCCCTCTAGCAGTACCCTACCCACCACTGTTTGCTCCGGTCTATTGGTGGGGAGCACCACCTGCTGGAAACCGGGTCCCCAGCATCCCATTGACATCACACGCCAGGGCTTTCCTCACAGACCGTGGCAGAGGGGGGCAATTTCAAGCACTAGTATGTTTCCTATGCTTTCGTGTGCTGTTTTGAAGATAGCGAGTTCGAATCAAGGACCTTCTTCCCCCGAATACAACGTACGGTCATTCTAGCTGTATCTAGACTGAAAAATGCATTGTAGAATCTCTATTGCATTTCAAATTTAGAATAGGCCCCTCCGTAAAAAAGAAAGAAAGAAAGAAAGAAAGAAAGAAAGAAAGAAGGAAAGAACGAAAGAAAGAAAGAAAGAGAGAAAGCATGAAAGAATAGGGGGCCCTCTAGACCTGTAG
>BFEA01000229.1:388831-404438 GCA_003427395.1 Chara braunii
CTCTCTCTCTCTCTCTCTCTCGAGCCCTCTCTCCCCCTCTTTCACCCTCTTTCTCACATCTCCCTCCTACCACCTCCTACCTAATTTGTGCCCTCTTTCTCACCCCGTCTCTTTCATGATTCATTCGCCCTTATTTCCATCGCCCACCACCCTCCTTTTTATAAACCCACAACCTCTCTCTCTCTCTCTCTCTCTCTCTCTCTCTCTCTCTCTCTCTCTCTCATGGTTGGCGCCACCAACCATTTCGGTATGGTAGCCGAACCTCTTGAAAATGCGATTGTCAATGAGCTGCGACTTTGTTTTTCATGCGGGGAAAGGTATATGCTTTAAACCTACCAGTACTCCGCCTATCGATAGATGCCTTACCTAAATTCACATATAACAAAATATAATAGAATCAACGAGGGCATGCTTTTGACTGGTGCCGCCAACCATTTCGGTCTAGTACCCGAACCCTGAGTAGAAATGTGTTGTGAATGTGTTTTCTCAAGTAGAGAAAGGTAGATGTGGTTTATAATTTTTATTACTCTCGCAAACTATTGATGTCAGACCTAAAATTGCACATAAGAAAAATAAATTTAAGTGACGCGAGTCTCCTTATGAATGGTGTCACCAATCATTTCGGTCCACAACCTGAACCCCCGAAGAATCCAGTCATTAATAAGTTGCATCTTTGTTTTTCAAGCGATGAAAGGAACAAGTGGTTTAAAACCACTAGTACACCGCCCAACTATAGATGGTGAGCCCTAATTCGGACATGATAAAAAAAAATTCAAGTAATGTGGGTCTGCTTTTGGAAGATACCGCCAATCATTTATGGTCTATGAAATAGATCGGGAGTGGGCGTTGCGTTTTGGGGGCCTGCGACCAATTTATGACATTCACAAGTCGTTAAATGAGCCGGAAAAGAAGCAAATGGTTTAAACCGTCAATATTTAAGAGACAATTTCTCATACTTTTGAAATGCTCTGTGCACTGAAACAAAAACCAGCGCGGCCTCCTTTTGGTTGTTGCCACTGACCATTTAGCTACGAAAGCAAGTGACCGAGAGTGTCGGCACACCATTAACATCAGGCATCATTTATCAACCAAGTACTTGTGGTCTTAGTGAGTAGACCACTAGTACTAGGCCCATACGTAGTGGAATCTGAGCCTTCACAAAAAGTTGTTGCAACATTTTAGAGCTTGCCTCTGGAAGCAAAAATGGAAGGCAGCGCCAACCTAAAGGAGATCGGTGATTTTTTTTATGGCGCATAGGGCGTTCGTCGGGCCAGAGAAAAGTTCCTCGAAAGTATAAGTGGTTTAAACCACAAGTAATACCAATGTATCAGTTGCGGGTCGATGTGAACAATTTTTGGAGGACATAAACACGACAAAGGTCATTGGATACATTTATAAATGGTAGATCGCCCTAAAAAATAATGGTGCGTAAACACAAAGGGGCGTGAAACTTATGTATGTGTCAAGTACTACAAGTTTAAGTTTTCCTTTCAAGAGATTTACCCGAGTGGGCTACAGTGCAGACATTGTTTTTATTAGAGGAGATAATAAGCTCATGCAGAGAAGTCCCCCTTCACCACATATATAAAATTTGTGGTTCATCATTAAAACCGATACTTATAAATTATGAAATCATGTTCATCGGACAATTATATATGATTTAGAGAAATCATTAGTGAACCGCAAGCTTCGTTGGGCCATTAAGTTTGCTGCTATTTTTATCTTGTTTTTCGTTTTGATTGATTGATTGGCTTGGGGGGGGCACACACACACACATACGCACACACACACACACACGCACACACACACACACACACACGCACACACACACACACACACACACACACACATCATCTGGGGTTAGCCCAACCGTTTGGTGGGCAACTCACCCCACTTTCCCCCCCCCTCCCTTAAATATGTATATTTGTAGAACACGACCTTCGCATAACATTTGCGTCTCCCAAAAAAAAAATTAAAAAAAATAAAAGACTCTAAAAAGTCGATATTTGGTCGAGCGTACTGTGAGGGGAGCCCAACATTCGACCGTTCTGGTTTGGGAGTTTGGTCACACTCAAATGCCGGCTACCCTAGTGTCTGTATGCCACCACTTGTTTTTGTGGAATAAAAAAAATAAGGAAAAAATAATTACCAATTTTCTGACCAATTGAATACTGTCAAACTCAATGCGAAGAAGAAGAGAGGAAGGGTGGTTGTTCCGTGGTTGAGAGAGAATGTGAAGGTATGTAACGAGCAGTATGGCAAAGGTTGGTAGACTGTATCGGTCAACAACAGTAATCACAATATTATTTGTCTTTATTTCTATTTATAAAAGATAATAGTGTGATAATAATCATAAAAAAATGATAAAATTATCGCTAGTAATGGCGTCAAATGCAAGAGAAAACTTGTACACAATAATGTTTTTATCGTGAGTAGATGACAAAATAGAATGTGTAAGAGAAAAAAACAATACGTGTTTGCTGACCAATCAAATATTATTGTACCCCAACATGAAAAAGGGAAAGTCAGAGGTTCAAAAACATGTCGATGGGCGGTATAATACTTTTGAGGAGAGGTTGTGATGTTTATTAGCCGTAATCATAGGCTACTAGATTGGTCCGGGACCATTTGTCCATCCAGACCCAAAAAATAAAATAAAAAATATTATTTTTTAATTTATAATTTTATTTTAAACTTGGTAAATAATTACGATGTAACCCTGAGGCAAAAGTCGTTCAATTTATTTTTTGGTCTTTTTTTTTTTTTTTTTTTTTTTTTTATTGATTTGACCTTTTTTGGTCCTTGACTTAAGCGGCTCGACTGGTAGCCTAGCCATAATCATGATATTCTTTATCTTATTTGTATTTTATATGTTATGTTCTTCACCTTTACAAACAACTTACCACCAAATTTAATGACAAATACAAGAGCACACCTGACTGCTCAACAAACTTTTTATGGTCGGTAGACACGCTGTACTAATTATTGAACCAATAAACTGAGGCAAGAAAAGTTATGTGATCACTCACTGTCGGGTCAAAAACCTCGACAAGGATATTTGCCAGGTATTTTAAACGTCAGGCATTGTTCGACTTTTTTTGTGAATTGAGAGACTTTATGAGACATGTGTTTGCCAAAGGCTTATCTGAATCAACCCTAGGACCGAGATAATATAACTCTTAAACCTAAGTTAGGATGCCTGCAGCATCCAAAAATTATGTCGAGAGCAGACGGCATGACCGACTTCTCTCTGTCTATGGTAAGGCCGTATGGATGTACGGTAGTGAGAAGGTCGGAGTGATAAATTAAAAACCTATCCTACTTGAAAATAATCATGCACGACTGCTAAGACAGGCGATTCGGAGCCAATGGGCTAAGAAGGATCGTTGTGTGAGGGTGCGTGACTACTGAGAGGGATGAAGCATGTGAGTTGAGGTTGAGTCGCAAAGGCACGGTCCCATTGAGGCTGCGATGTGGGTAATCGAGGAAAAGGGCCGCCTGCGGCCTTTGTATTTAGTCGAGGCCAAACACGAGCCAACTGCGGAACAACAGGGGTTAGGTGCCCAGCAGCTGGACTGAGTGCCCGACCATCGGAGACGGTATGCCAACGTAAGGATGGGTGGAGTAGGCAAAGTTGCTAGGTTGCGGTCGGGAGGTAGTTGGGTTGGGAATCTTCTTATAAAAGATTCGTTCCTATTACTTTCATAATAGGAGCTAACCTAATAGGTGCGAGCGTTGATTCTCACCAAGCAGAAACTGGAATCGAACTGCATTCGCCCCACCGGACTAGCTCCTTTCGGAGCAGCCCGATCTCAGCCGCGTGGGGATTAGCATGGCCCCTGTGCAAGAATCACATGCATAAAAAAAAAAAAGGTAAAATATATATATATATATATATATATATATACTACGTAGCACCGTGTTCGCGTTCGGAGTCGAACGCCAACATGTTCACCCGAACGCGAACAAGCAAAAGTTGCATTGGAGTCATGTTCAAATTCGTAGCCAATCATGAGTTAAAAGACAAAAACCAAAATATATATATATTACAGAAAATAAATTATGTTCGCCATGCTACACAATATATATATATATCGTCAAATAGAACTGCCCGGTAAACCGTATGGTCTGGTTGTGTACATAGTCAGCAGACGGGAAGGAGCCTAAATCGATGGACTCGAAAGAGCACATCGCATACTTGAGCAGTACGAATCCGTCGGCGGTCGGGTGAGACTAACTAAGCAGTCGTTGGCTGCTTCGACATCTACCGACTTCGTACCCTTTGGAAATCAATTAAATTATGCCTGAGAGAAAGGTCTGGCCAGAGCGAGCAGACTACAGCGATCTATCTATCGCTGTAGTCCGAAGCGCCGCCACATCCTAAGTGTGGTGCGTAAACCAATTTCGCCATAGCCGTTTCTTTCTGGAATATGTATACAAGTTAGTTGCCTGAAAGGAGTATAAGCATGTCTACCCCACTTCGTGGCCTTATGGGTATAGCAGGATTTGAACCTGCGACCATTAGGTTAAAAGCCCAATGCTCTACCAACTAAGCTATACACCCAGATTCCAGATAGGCTTAGTAGGATTTGAACCTACAATATCACCGTTATGAGCGGTGCGTTTGAACCAATTAAACTATAAGCCCAGCCCAGTCATGAATAATGTGCATAGCTTTGGGAACCTGGAGCAAGCTTTGGGAAATTGTGTACAATTAGCATATATACCAGTGGGTACTTTGATTCATAATATTGAATGGAATCCAGGCCAAGGTGCCAAATTCGTTCGGGCTGCAGGGACTTTTGCTCAATTGATTCAAAAACATGAGGCAACCGTCAGGTTGCGGTTACCCTCAAGCCAAAACAAAACCTATCCAAATACAAAAAATGAAAGGTAACTTCATTATGGTAGTATACCAACCATATATATATATATATATATATATATGCAGAATCGCGAGCTGTTCGCGCAGACGTGAAGGGGCGTGAACACGTTCGCCATGCTACACAATATATATAGGGTCACCAGCCCATACGTACGGAGGTCCCCGGGCAGACCTCCGTACATACGGGCACTCGGGGTCCCGTACGGGGTCCGAACCCGACGGCGTAAGGCCCCCGCCAAAAATTATTTCGGGGCCAAAAGATAATTAATTTTTTATGAAGTTTTTTTTGTGAGTTCTGTATGACATGAGGTACATGCCTGTAAAGTTTCAAGTCATTTGGCCAATCCAAATAAGAATTAAAAATCGCCAAAGATAGCGGTGTCAAAAAGTGCTTGCCCACGTATTTTTTCACTTTTTACTTTTTGTTTTCACTTTAGTTCGGGGTCTAAACAATTTTATTATTTTTTGAAACTTTTTTAGTGGGTTTTGTATTATGTGAAGTACACATATGCAACTTTTCAGGGCATTTAGCTGTTCCAAAAACAAATGAAAAATCGCCAAAGATGGCAGTGTCGAAAACATGCTCACTCACTCACTAAATTTAATTCTTTTTTTATTTTTATTTATTTTTATTATTAGTATTTGTTTTCTATATTTTATTTTTATTTCAAATTTGGTAAGGAATTCTGATGTAATGCTCAGGCAAATCTTGTTTAATTTATTTTTCTCCATAACGTATTCTTTTTTCATATGTTTTTGATAACTTTGTTTTTTTTTTCTTTTGGGGGGGGGGGGGGGGTCCGCGTTCGGCCTGAACGGCCGAACGCATCCCCAAGGGGTCCCATACGTTCGGGCGTTCGGGTTCGGGTGTTCGCCCGTCCCGAACGCCGGTTACCCTGTATATATATATATATTCCTCTTCTCTCTTTCTGCCTACGGTTTACCGGGCAGTTCTGTTTGTGACGATATATATATATATATATATATATATATATTCTTCGAATCCATGTGGATTCCAATCCCAGACATTGCATGGCTAAAAAGCCATACAACTTGCTATGACCATTGGTGTAAGCCAACAAAGAGGGGGGGGGGGGGGGGACAAAAAAAAAAAAGGAAAGGCAAAAGGGGGGAAAAAAAAAGGGGGGGGGGGGGGGGGGGGGACTTAAAACTAGAACGTGAAGCGTCAAGTGGCGCAATTAGAAGTGGTCGGGGACTTGTAATTCCAGAGCAGCAGCAGGCGCCCGTTTTCAATGGGCAGCCAATTCATTTTCAAGTGAGTTTTTTTTTTTTTTTTTTGCTTTTTTCATGGCGACCGCGGACCCGGACCCAGACATTTGTTTGGACTGGTCCAGACATCCGATAATCCAGACACTCATCGAACAACCAGACAGAATTGGATCCGGACCGTCAGGACCTGTACACCAGACAAAAAAATGTCTGGAGTGGAAAAAAAAAAAAAAAAAAGTAATTAGCAGTACTAACCACAACTTACCGTCTTTCACTATTCACAACTTGACAACTCAATAGAGTCAATACTATTACAATTGTTTGGACTTATAACTTATAACTTATAACTTCATAAAAGAGATTGAAAATTTAAACTATTAAGTTATTCATATTTGCGTAAGAACAAATTAGAAATCTGGTCAGGACCAAATCTAAAACGAAATCCCAGATCTGACCAAAATCATCTCTTTCTCTTCTCTCTCTCTCTCTCTCTCTCTCTCTCTCTCTCTCTCTCTCTCTCTAGTTTGATGTTCTGTGGTACTTTGCAGCCAACACTTCATTTTCGAAATCGGACTCATCCTCATACGATGAACTACCAGCGTAGTACAACAACAGAGAAAGTCGTTGGAAACGTCCGGTGGTGTCCGGTAGGCCTTGAAACAACCAAAAAATACCGGGGGCATTTTTTTTGGGCGTCCGAGGACCCAAAACATGTCCTAGGCCCTCTAAAAAAAAAAATCAAAATTTTCAAAATTGGGCCCAATCCAGACCTACCGAACCAGACACTAGACCCATACCCAGACAACCGGACCGTCTGGATTCCAGTCCTGATGTCCGGCCGGCTGCCAGGTTTTTTTTACTCCTTTTTTGTTAGCCCCCCCTCCCCCCCCCAATTTTTGGCAGGTGGAAGGGCGTCGTTTTTTAGTAACAGGTTTTTCCCACTACTCTTCGTATGCACAAAAGGCAAAAATCATGATGGTGTATCTTCCTACGTTGTACCTAAACGTGCATTCAGAGGGAAGGTCAAACCAGGTAAGTTTTTTTTTTTTTTCCTTTTATTTTTTTAGATTTTTTTTTAGATTTCTGTTTTTCAATCCCTCTTCTCAGAGTTGCTCATTTGTGTCCGTTTGTTTACAGAAAATCAACTGCAGGTGGGTGCGCCCGAACCTGTTGTTGTTGATGTCTTGAAAGGGAAACAAAAAAGAAAAAAAAAACAACGGTCACGTATGTGACCACGGTGGTGGTTGGGTGGATGTTGAATGTGTGTGTGAGCGTGTCTGCGCCTGTTCATTTAATGAACAGACTGCATTGTTGGGGGAAGGGCAACGACCACGAACGTGACCGCAAGGTTGCCCTCGATGCATACCATTTTAGTGTGAGTGTGACCACTCAGGTGGGGCTAAGGATTGATAAGCCATTTTGCAGAAATGGTTGTTCACGACCGTGACCCCAAGGTTGCCCTGGATGCATACCATATGAGTGTGAGTGTGACCACTTAGGTGGGGCTAAGGATTGATAAGCCATTTTGCAGAAATGGCTAAGTACAACCATTTCTGTGACGTAGCTACACTAGAAAAGTGTTGGGTACATCAAACTTTGAGGACCTAATAAAAAAAAAAAAAAAAAAAATTGAAATTCCGAGATAGCTGAGGTGAAAAAAATACAAATAAAAAAAGGCAGTTGAAAGTAATTGCCTCCCTATGCGTGTGATTGAGGTGTGGCCAAACTCGGCCCTTGATCTTGCATCAGATCATGGGCTCAGTTGAAGCTACAATTTTTGCATGTGGGCAGGAGTGTTGGCCACCACCCTCAAACAACTACAAAAGTCAGCACCCCTCTCTGCTTCCTCACAATGTGGCAATGTTGTTGGTGCTCTCACTGATTTGAGCGTTGGCCAAATGCTGTGCCACTTTGAGGGAGTTGAGGGGAGACTCTGTTGGAGGAGTTGGCGGTCTGCAGAAGAATGGAGTGAGGAATGAGGCAGCCATAACCGACGTTGAGGGTATTTTGCCTTAGTGTTGGGCTTGTGCTACGCCTGTGGGATTACCCTTGGGACCACTTTGTGGAACCAGGGCTCTGTTTGCAGGCTGAACCTCCATTTTAGTGGGGTTGTACTGTTGAAGTAGTGCCGCACCGAAGTCGTTTATATTATGGGGAAGTGTTGTCGGGTTTATCGTGCGGCGCCAACTTTTTCTTTTGTGTAAATTTCGGGAGGTGCAACCAAGGTGACTGACACGATGGCGGCGGTACTTTCAATGGGGTCATGCTGCAAAATTTTGAGCACGTTGGCGACTTTATTTTTTAGGGAAAGTGTTGCCGAAAATGTGCGGTGCATTGGACCCTTCTTGGTTGGGCACGATCGGGTGGTGGTGTTGAGCAACCGTGATATTGGTTTTTGATGGCGTGGCGGGCGATGATCCTGCCGTTATTTTTTTGTGAAGTGATGTGTGGCGACCATGATACGGTTCAACGTGATCCAAAGACAGTATAGGTGCTAATGCACGTTTTGATCCCGCTTCAGAGTGCCGATCTTGTGAAAGCGTGCGGAATTATTTTTATTACTACAGTTCAACGTGTGTCGTCGACATCTGAGACAAGTGGAATGATAGGCGCCGCTTTTTGAAGGCACCATGAGGTCATTCAGGACCATGTGGAGTGTTTGGACCCGCGAGAGTACTCAGAGTGTGCTCGCACGATGCGTAGTAGTCATTAGGGTTCGCGACACATGCGGTTTTCACGGGGGGTCACCTTCATTTTTTTGTAATGCATGGTGCGAGCGGTGTTGGTGTTTGGGGCCATCCGGTGTTACGGGCCATGGTGTGGGACCGCTTGAGACCACTTGAGACCACATGAGACTTAGTTTTGGGACGACCTCCTAAAAAGTTGTCTTATTAAAGTTTCCTTCAGTGGACACAACCGTCGGGTTATTTGGGTGATTTGAAAAAACTATGGTTATTACTTGGCGAAAATACCATAACTTTGAATTGTGGACCTTGCATTTGAAATTAGATGACGGATTTTTTTATTTGATTTAAAATATTCATTGATTTTTTTTAACGAGCTGGATTAAACTTCACTCAAAGTCATGTGATTGACTCAAATTTCCCTTTACACTCGTGTGACCCCATACTTTGCTTTACCATGTTTATTTTGAATATTCAAAAGGAAAAGGTAGGGTAAAAGTTGTGTGAGTCATGCATGTGAATGGTGAGGTCAGACTTTGGGTATGAGAATTTTTTCGTTGGTTTTTCCTAATTTGTTTGCTTCGGTTTGGTGTGCAAATAGATAGAAGGATGCTTGCAAAAGATTTATATCTATTTGAAACAGATAATTTTTTTTTTTTTTTTTTTCTACCCCTCACATGCCTGCATGTCCTTATGGCTTGTTGTTTAAAAAAACGTTACATTTGTGCGCATCATAAAAGAAATTAGATTCAAATAAAACAGATAAAGTCAAACGGACTTAGTCTTTTTCCGATAAATATTTTTTTTATCCAGAAGGACCTCATCTTCCTATACCTGTCCAAATGGTTCTTATTCTCCAACTCCTCTAACTTTCTTCGTTCAAGTTACCTTGAGCTTAGGAAATATGTGAAACAATAAAAATCTACTTGCGCTGGACACATTCTCTCTCTAGCAAGCATCTGGGTGGGGTTCATTGCTCTAGGAGCCGACCTTGTTATCGACCCAGAGTGGATCGTTCTACAGGGGGGGTACTCTGTCGATTCGGTGGAGACAGCCCGACTTCTAAGTTCCAAGCTTTCTGCTCGGGCGAGGAGGAGTACCCCTGACCACTTTCTAGAGGATGAAACATGCAAGACTTCAAGTAATGCACATAGTCAAGAATCATCCGCAAAACAGTTTGTCATCTAAAAAGATTAAAAACATATGGAGACAAGTTCGCGCGTCTAATCTTAGATCGCTAGTAGAGTGAAATGAAAGACTTTGGCAACACATCTCATCAAGTCAAAACTGAGAGAGACCGACTACCTTATCGGCTGCATTGACGTTATTGTCGTAGTCAACTCCTCGCTGACGATTCAGTGTAATACTTTACTTATTCAATTCGACCTGAAATGGCTGGTTTCTATTTTGTGTTATTGACTTTATTATCTGATGTTTGTGTGTTTTGTTGGTTTCAACTTATGTTGAATTTATATTATTGACATTTTTATCGACTACGATTGTTTTGTCTTTTGATGAAATTATATTTTATCATGGTAATTTTTTCCTTTTGAGTTGTATGTCTAAGAAACTGGGATCGAGTTGTGGGTTTCTCGCTTGGTTGAGACCGTCATAGTCGACCGGCGTCCGCTTCGTACTTAGGAGATCCTCGCTCTAGGGAATTTGGTAAATAATTACGACGTAACCCTAAGGCAAAAGTTGTTCATTTTTGTTTTTACCTAACAATTTTTTTCTATTATTTTTTTTTGCTCTCACCTTCCCTAGTCCCTACACGGTCGGGCCGCCAAAAAAAATAGGTTGGCCCGACTGATAGCCTAACAATAGTCATGATATTCTTTATGTTATTTGTATTATAAATATGTTACGTTATTCACCTTTACGAACAACCTCCCACCAAAGGTAATGACAAATACAAGAGCACATCTGGCTGCTCAACATACTTTCTGTGGTCGGTAGGGACATTGTTGTATATATTAAACTAATATACTAAGGCAATAAATATTAAGCGCCCAATCACATTGGGATTGGGAAGGAGAGCGAGGTGCCAATCATAAGCGAACTGGGATCAGCAGAACGCGAACACAAGCATATTGAGAGAAACAAAATGCCGACATGTGAAAACTCGAAAAAACTCAAAAGAGATACTAAAAAAAACAGAGTGACGTACAAGAGTACCACCATAGCCTTGGCTATGGTATCCTACCGCCCGCTATAGACGATAGTCTGGCTGCCCTCAACCGGTTTCGGCTGGAGCCAAGGCCAGCCTCATCAGGAGGGAGAGTAATTCCGAGGTGAAAGGTTAAAACTACATAATGGATAAATACTAACATGAAACTACCTTTGCCTTTGCAAGATTAGCACGGCAGAAAGCAGGTACGCGCAGGTACGGGAGTTTCCTTCCTAAATCTTCCCCAAGCATCCGTACTAACACGTTTCCAGATCTGATATCCTTAGAGCTCGAAAATCCGACGAATCGGTTTGTCGTATTCGAAATCCAATCGATCGAAGCCCCGAGGGTCTATGAAAAACTCCAGAAGCAAAGTCGGTTCCCTTTATTTCTAAGTCCTCGTAGTAACTTTCTTACTAACACGTTCGAAATCCGATATCTCCTCGAATCCAACGAAAGCAGTTCGTCGTATTAGAAAACCCGAAAGTCACCGTAGGAGCCCAGATAAATCCTAAGTCGAAACAGACAATCTGTAGGCGAAATACAGGTACAAAGTCCATTTGGTATGTTTCGAAGAAATTCGTCCCAAAGTAACGCCCAGTAATCTGCTCGAATCGGCGTTTTGTCTTGTAGTTTCCCAGGAAAATCAGCAGAAACGCGTTAAATCTTAGAGGAACGCGTGGAGATAATTTCAGATATCTTAAGTTGTTTAATACGAAAAGACGTGTCCTACCATCCGCATAATTTGTTCCCCCACTCTTTCCAGGACGGTGCTCATTTCCGAAATGAATTTGATTAGGCAGTTGTCAAAATACTTCCCAGGGTAGTTTTGTCGTCTCAGTAGCCTTTTTAGGGTAAGTAATGTCAGCTCAACCTCCGAGGTCATCTGGTAAATCCTATGCAAGCAACATGTAATTACCACCTTTTTCTGTGAGATAGCCGAATAAGAGTTAAAATCCTGGATCGTTTTGAAAGAGGGTGCCTTCCGCCCAGATTTCCTCTAGATTACGCTGGACGAGCTGGGTCGTCCCTACCGAAATCAATGTATGGAAGGGAGAGAAAGAGCGAATGCGAGTGAGGAGAGGGTGGTTTGGCAGTATGGTTTCAACCATGAGGGGATGTAACCATTTACAACCATAATAATAAAGTTATTTGTCTAATTTATATTTCTATGATAAAAATGTAATGTTCTCCACCTTGACAAACAACATACCGCCAATATAATAGCAAATACAGAAGCACACCTAGAACGTGCACAACGGAGTAATTGTGGTCATTAGGCACGTACAATTTCACATAGAAGCGATATACGTAGGCAAAATAAATATGCACCTACCGACATGTCCAACATAAGTTAATTGAAGAAGGGAGGGGACAATATGGAAGGAACCAGGAAGAGAACTGATGATTAATAATTATAATCAACAAATCCTTATCTCACTTATATTTATATCATAAAAAATGTAACATTCTTCACCTTCAAGGAGGGGATGTGACAGTTAGCAGTTATAATTATGAAATCTTATACATCATAAAAACATCATGTTTTTCAACTTATTGTTAAGTTATTAATAACATCTCGCAAAACGTAATAGCACATACACAAACATACCTACGTGCACTCGTATTGGACACAGGTTGGTAGGCAGGTATTATTACATAAAATCAATATACTTAGGAAAAATGTTTTACACACCTACCAACTTGTCCCACATTTTCAAAGTCACCTACCCATCTTCGTCACCCCTCCTACTCATCTTCGTCAGCCCTCCTCCACCTCCTCCCACTACTCGTCTTCAACTTCCTCTCGCTTGTCTTTGTCACCTCTCTCTCCCTGGACTCTTCACCTCATCTCTCGTTCGTCACCCTCCATTTTCTCTCGGCTTTGTTTTTTTTTTCCATAAAACTTCATCATCAGGACAGGCATCCGAACATGTCCGTATTTTTCAGAATTTTCCTAAGCTCTCAAAGTGGCCCGGGACCACTTGCCCGTCCGGGCCACCCAGGAAAACAGGGTGACCCGGGCGGCCCGGCTGGTAGCCTAGGGATTTTCCAATTTTCAGGTCATCCAGACATCTGCTGTCCGGATCTGGTCATCTGTCCGGTCCAGCGTACCTATGTTCTTTTTTAAATGTCTTTCCCCGTTAGTCATGTACTTTGTCCCACAGAGGGCATCGAGTGTTGTCTTCCACCACGGATTGAGAGAAAGTGTGGGCATGCTGCCACTGGCTGTGGAGCAGTACTTTATTCATGTGGAGTAAGAATACCATTGTCATTAGCCCTCCAAGAGATGTATTGATCTGCCAGCAGTTGAGATCCTGAAGCATTGTGCTCTGCTATGGAAAAGCAAAAGAAAAAGAAGAATTCCAGTTTGGTGTCCTTTGGGACATCTGTTAAAATTGGAACGATACACAGAAGATTAGCGTTGCCCCTGCACAATGATGACAGACATACGTCGAGAAATGATCCAAATGAAAAAGAGAAAAAAAATTCCTGTTTGAACAATGAACTAATGCAATTGCAAATCATACATAAACATAATAGACGAACACTAAGAATGGTCAAATAAATTGAAGAAATTGATTGGTTCTGCGCCTTTAGTGTGTGATATGTAACACTAACATCACACGGGGAACACCCCCATTGGGAGGTTGTGCACAAAAGCTCAGCTAAATAGACAGCGGATACACTGAGTGCAATCATTGAAAAACTGAGCTGCCCAACATGCCCTTCATTTCCAATACACAGGCACAAACTTGGGGTCCGCTGTGATGTTGAACCAACCCATAACCATGACTGTGTCCAGCGTTTCTATCAGAAAAGAATCAGAAGTTGGTTGTCATGCCATCAGGCTGAGAGTTTACCTGAGCCATGAACTACCAAACACTTCTGCACAAGGATGCAGATGCGAACGGTTGCAAAACCACTGCACAACCGCCATTGGTAGAAGAGGCTGCTGATCCCACAGTCTTCCATCCCTCTCTTCCCAGTGCAAGAAGAGCTCTCACAGAGGGGAACCAAGTTGCCGAAGCTCCGCGGTGGACAACCGACCAACCGACCAAACACTCAATCAAGGCTCTCGTAAACGCTGCAACACTGCCTGCCTCAAGTATCTACATATGCCTGACTCAAGTGCTACATAGGGTATCTCAGCAATGAACCCTATGACAAGCACACCAGATTCCGCAAGGGAGGACGAAGCATTCAGCAAGGATACAGGACTTCATGGCAGGCTGCTTAGAACTTAACCAAGGAGAAAAAACGACAGCCTGCCTCCTTTACGCATCAAGGAAGTTTGCGGCCATCAGCAACTCCAATGCTATATCAGGCTCAATTTTGAATTCTGGAATGTTGTTCACACTGCAAAACAAAACAAAAGGGACAAAAACACCAGCCACACAAATTAGATGCAAGCCATCCCGAGATTCTGACAGGAAGAGCATGCACCTACTTCCTTTCTCATGCCAGATTCTGACAGGAACAGCATGCGAACCCATGACATCAGCCAAGCCATGGTTACACAGGATCGTCTGTCCAGACAGGCCACACCAGTGAAATCCGGACTATCCACTCGAGTGGCCTTTCTGCCGTATTTCTCAGTAGTGTATGTACGAATTGCAGTGTTCCAGGATATAGCAGCGTATTCCCCCGTAGGTTCTGTCATACGGCCGTACGAACGGCCCTACAAACGGTCATACAGCCGTTCGTAGTAAGGCCGTACTATACTGCATAGGGTGCCGAAAAATAATAAGAAAAAAAATACTGGATTGTAGAGCACAAATAGCTCTACAACCTAGGCTACCAGCCGGGCCGCCCGGGTCCCGGGTGGCCAGCCCGTGCAAGGAGCAGGGAAGGTCCCAGCAAAAGACAAAAAATTCCAAAAAATCCAAAAAAAATCTATGTTATGCAGAAAAWKAAACTGAAAAACTTTTGCCTCAGGGTCACATCGAAATTCTTSAYCAAATTTAAAATAAAAAATAAATGGTAAAAATATTATTTTTATTTTATTTTATTTTTATTTTTTTGGCCCGGCCGGGCAGGTGACCCCGGGCCACTCTGGTAGCGTAGTCTACAACCCCATAATTTTTACTTTCTTTTAGTTTGCTCTTAGATTAAAAAAAAAGAAAAAAAGAAACATTAAAACGAGAAAAAAAAAAGAAGATTTGATTGATTGATTGATGGTCCATTGGTTGCTGATTGGTTAATTGGTTGATTGATTGATTGATTGATTGAATGAATGAACAAAAAAGCCACAGCAGTGCGAGGGAGCGGAGAAGGCAGCGGGAGCGGAAGCGGGGAGGCAGCGGGAGCGGGGGAGGCAGCAGGAGCGGGGGAGGCAGGGGGAGTGGGGGAGGCAGCGGGAGCAGCAGCGGGAGCGGCAGTGGGAGCGCGGAAGGCGGAGGGACGGGGAGCGGGGAAGGCAGAGGGGGAGGCAGCGAGAGCGGGCAGCGTGTGTGTGTGTGTGTGTGTGTGTGTGTGTGTGTGTGTGTGTGTGTGTTGATGTCTGTGTGTGTGCGTGCGTGTGTGCGTGTGTGTGCATGCGGGTGTGGGTGCATGTATGTCCTCGTGTGTGTGTGTGTGTGGTTGTGCACGTGTGTGTGTGTGTGTGTGTGTGTGTGTGTGTGTGTGTGTGTGTGTGTG
>BFEA01000229.1:432346-446103 GCA_003427395.1 Chara braunii
TATATATATATCTATCTCTATCTATCTATCTATCTATCTATCTCTATCTATCTATCTACCTATCTATCTATCTATCTATCTATCTATCTATCTATCTGTGTGTACCGCCAGAAAGCCAGGACCTGGAGAAGGGAGTGAATGTGGGGGAGGAAGGCGTAAACAGGAAAGCCCTTGTAGTCGATCTAGCCTTACTGTAAGTGTGATGATGGTCTTTCTTGCACTCTCTCGAGGCTGAGGTACATTGGTATCCAAGGTAGAAGAACGAAGTGGAGGAGTGGGATGATATAGAGAGAAAAGCATAACGAAAGAGGGCGAAAAGAGGAAAACCCGTGTAGTCTTTCTAGCACCTGAGTAAGTCTGATGATGGCCTTTCCCTCACTCCCCCGAAGGCTGGACTATATTGGCATCCGAGGCAGAAGGACGAAAAGGAGGAGAAGCATGATGTGGAGGGGGTCAGATGGAGAAGTAATGACATAGAGAAGAAAGGCATGGAGGAGGAGGAGGAGGAGGAGGAGGAGGACGGACGGACGATGACAAAACAGAACAGAAAGCGAAACGGGCATCAACAAAGAGAAGATTAATCGAATCACCATAGGCTCCATTTTCCCCTCCAACGACTTCACGTCAGCATCCACATCTTCTTCCCAACCCCCCGTGTCGTCATCAGCATCATCACGTAATCTCTCTCCTCTCTCCCTCCTCTTCGGCCTCCCACCTTGTCTTCGAATCACCATCGCTTCTCCATTCTCTTCCTTCCCTCTGCTCTCTTGAGGTGAGAGAGGAGAGAGAAGAGAGATTAAACCCACAGCTTCCACATGGCACTGGAAATATGCCGAGGCTAACATGGAGGCGGAGGAAGAGGAGAAAAGGATGACGTGGAGGACAACAGAAGAAACACGTAGAGGAGGAAGACATTGAAGAGAAAGATAGTCAGGAAGGAGCATGGTGAAGCTAAACAGAAAGAGAAAAACGGAACTAATAGAGAGAAACAAAGATGAAACCACCGTAGTTCCCTACGCCTTTCCCATCCAGCTTCGTCTTCCCGTCAACAACATCATATTCCTCCTCCTCCTCCTCCTCCTCCTCCTCCTCCTCAGCTCACTCACTGACGTCTTCTCCTTTCTCATCCTCTCTCTCTCTCTCTCTCTCTCTCTCTCTCTCTCTCTCTCTCTCTCTCTCTCTCTCTCTCTGTGTGTGCGTGTCTGTGTGTGTGAGAGAGATAGAGAGAGAGGCACACACACACACACACAAACACAAATCAACAAAGCTTGGCATAAGCTGCTCGGCTGGATTCAACCAAAGATATTACTAGTATTGTGTGAGATCGAGAACAATGGCAAGCAGTAGAAGAGATAAATAAATAAAATTAAAGAGTTAATGGCATTCAAGCAAGGGGGGGAGGGAGTCCGCAATGGCCGGAAGCTGAAGAAGCCGGAGCTTAGGTTGCCGTGGGGGATGAGAGATGAGTAAAGCAGGTGAAGACGGATATTGCAACAGGATGTCAAACGATGGAGAGTCGAGGGCAAAGGGAGGAGGAGGAGGACGACGACGACGACGAGGAGAAAGGATAAGATCGCGGATTACCTCTTTCGACGGAAAAAAATAATATTTCACTTTTGGCGGATTCCAAGATCAATCTACAGCAGCACACTGCTCATCCTTCCCCGCGGCCCTCCCTCTCTCTCTCTCTCTCTGTGTGTGTGTGCGTCTGTGTGTGTGAGCGCTCGTAGACACACAGAGACAACCTCACAGAGTCACAGGTACACGCACACGAATAGCACACAAAAGCACACCCGCGCAGGCACGCACAAACGCACGGACTGAGGCGAGGCAGAAGGGCGGGTAGAGGTGCACTCCTATTGCAGCTGTACGACCTACGTACCAGTTGGCGTGTATTGTAGGTCCATTCGGGCGTTTGACCCGGTGGTACCGGGCCGACGGCCTGGATTGCCGCGCGACTATCCTGGCTGTTGGCCCGATAGGGCTATGCCAGGCCGACAACGGACGGCCCGCATTCGGGATCCCATTTTTGGGAACTTGCATTTGTACCCCACTTAAAGATAGGAATACCGGCTATACCCAGTCCCGGCGCCAACTTGCATCTATACCCAGAAAGCGGCCAGTGGAATTGTTTGCATGCCCAGGACAGACGTGGACCCAGGTCGGTACCTCAAAAATTGCAGTTATAACCAACTACCGGAATGCACAAATTATGGACATACCCCGGCAAAATTATGGGCATACCAGGGACCTGGGGTGAAGCGACCAAATTATTCATGTACCCTGCTCCTGGATGGCTGGAATTATGCTCATACCCAGCAGCAGTTGGGCCACAACGGTCTACAAGGTAGCGTGAGTGTAATTTCCTGCTCCGAATCCCAGGGCCTGTGGGGTTGTTTACACCTTCAATTTCACACAGAGGAAAAGTTGGGTACTATGCAAATTTGAACGATCTCTGGGTATAGATGCAAGTTTGCGTTGGGACTGCGTATAGCGGGTACAGATGCAATTGCCCCAATTTATTTTTGGAAAATTTGCTGAAATACGCCTAAAAGTTGGGATATTTCGTCAGGTACCTCTAAAACACAGGTGTACACCAAAATGCCCTAAACTTTTGTTTCTGCCTTTGTCCCGGTCCTCTACCCCAAACCAAATACAATTCATTACCAAACAATAGTCGAGGTCGGGGACCACATAATTCAACTCGGAGTACAGACAACATCAGCCAGCTTAGCTTACAGACTTGCATTTGCAAAAGTCCTTACTACTGACTTCCAAATCTTATATCAACTCCAAGTTGCTGCACAAAGAGTTATAGGAGACTCGGTTCCTCAGGGCCGCAGTTTGCTAGTAGGACAGTGTCACTCGGACCACGACCCGTAGAGGTCCTCTGAGCCGAACTACCCGTCTTCACCGGAAGAGAATACCCGGTCATTATCATTGCACCTCGACTGAAAATTGCCCCAAATACAGCAATTATGACTGGGCGTTTTATTCGGGTGAAGACGGTAGTCCCATAAGTAGCATAGGCTAGTTTATAATATTATTGATGATAGTTACTTCATATCATTGCTTTATCTGCTAACATTTTCATATAAATTGATTGCAACTTTACTTTAGATAAATGTAGTTTTTTTTTTAGATATTTGTATTGATCGTCACCAGCTTCGTCATATGCCTTCGCATTCTGTTTGCCAACTGCAGGGTCCAACGACCAAAAATATCAGGGCATATAGACAAGATGCATAGGTCTAATACGGGTATATGCAAAAGATGACGGGTCTAATTGGCGAGTGGGTATTTCACAAAGTTTCACACATTTCATAGGGGCACTTCTTTTGTACCGATTCCTTTTAGGGACGTTTGACAAAATACTCCAACTTGCTTGGACATTTCAATAATCTTCCCATTATTTTTTTCTTTAACTCACCACTACCTCCAAGTGTGTTTTTACTA
The DNA here is from genome assembly GCA_003427395.1 of Chara braunii. NCBI lineage: Eukaryota > Viridiplantae > Streptophyta > Charophyceae > Charales > Characeae > Chara > Chara braunii. Next base: position 435,803 of record BFEA01000229.1, read on the forward strand.
TCCCTTAAGTCTACTGCGCACCGAGTTTTGCCGAGCCTGGGTCCCAAAAAAAAACAAAGACGTTTACAGAACGTTGGGTACACGTGAGAGTCTGCCAAARAGTGTTACTGCCATCAACAAAACATGGCAACAGAAGGGGGGGGGGGGGKAAATATATATATATATTTGGCCGTGAAAGCGGTTGGATACAGAACATTGGGCACAATTGAGAATATACCCTCCCAACGGGCGTTACAACCCTTAGCACACACGGTTGTACGGGAAAAAAAAAACAAAAATAAAAACAAAAAATAAAATAAAAATAAAAACATCAACAACTCATTTGACGTAAAAGCATCTGGATACAAAATCTTGAGTATATATGAGAGTGTCCCATTGGTTGCAAGTGTCAGTTATCCGCGAAAAGCGCCCTGCCTCGTCAGCACTGCACTAAAACTAACTTGGAAAAAAAAATAAAAAACACAAAAAACAAAAAGTGAAACTATCTATGATTATAGGCAAATGCATTCCTGAAGGCATTGTTGTGAGAACACTCCTTTTTTGACTTTCCTCGACGTCCTTTCTTTCAACTCTACAGTTTTTTTTTGTTTTTTTTTTTTTCTCGATGGGTCCCATAAGGCCCAAATGTTTTGTTTTTGCCAACCCTCACCCAGACCCCCGAACTTTGCGTTTGAGGTCATTTTCCCGAATGAGACTACAACTTGGAAAGATAGTGGTGGTTTACAAAAAACTAACAGGTTGTGGTAGAGCTTGAATTTTATATGTATGATATTCACCTCCGTTAATTAGCCATGTGGTTATTCAGGTGGTTTGTAAAACTCTTTATTCATTATGAGACTCGCTCTTAACCTACCATTTTTATTATCTCTCTATTGCAGCCTTACCCCCACGATTCAACCTCAATGTCTACCATTTCGGATTATCACCCTTCAGTCATCTTAACGAGGGTATCCTGACCGGACAACGGTTGTATGCATTAGAATTAAGCAAGACCCCACCTACCCCACTCATCCTTTAATGAAAGCATAGTCGGACAAACCCTGTGCGCGGGTACTTTATGCGCTATGTATAAACGCTCTTCGACAAGTTCATAGATGGACTCATTCTTATCCCCCCTAAGTTGTTGTATTGTTCGTTATATGTTTCGTTGTTGTTTTAATTGCGATTTAGAGGTTCTGGTCGATATCACTAAATGTACAGTCTTTTATTCGCCCCTCTATCTATAAGTGTCCCCCTAGACTCCTTTATAGTCGCATTATTATGATTATATCGTTGTTATTATAACCATTGTTAGTTATATATTGTTTGTCAACCTGGAAACAGGTCATCCAACCATTATCTATCCTAAGACAACTCCTATCGCAAGATCTGCCCTAAAGTCCTTATCCCAAACAACATCGGTCTTAGCTCGATACATACAAGGTCCCCCAACCGTTCTTCTTACCTCTATCATCGACTGGGCGTATTTCAATTTATCCCACAGTAAGGCCCTACCTCAGAGTTCGTTTACCTAATCTCCCGCACTAACCAAATTTCCCTTTTATCCCACTTGTGTCTCTGCCCCCCCGAAGCGGAGTCCTAAGGATACCAACTTGCATGATTTATCCCTCCACAATAACCCTACCCACATCCTAACTCTATGCGCCAGTGTGCAAGTATGGTATACCCTACCTAATCACATCCGAACCCTCAATCTTATCCATATATTATTCAGCGTTGCACTATACGGGGTGATAAGTAAGCAATCATCATAACTACCCATAGACCAATAACATAAGGCAAACCTTTCACAACCTAAGCCCAAACATATAACAACCATGGACTGAACATTTTTGGTGGTATAGGTAGTATTTGTAGTCCTTACTTTACGCTAAAAGTAAGGGGTGTAAACAGTTGTACGCAGGCCAACGCCCACTGGTGTTCCATATATGCCATAAAAGAGATGTCTACTCTACGAAGTTGTAGGTTAGATAAATGCCCCTCTGTAATAACTTTTTGGTGTCGTTAGACACTCATCGGGGACAAGAAATCCCTAGGAAATTGTTCGTTCCACCTATCTTCGGGGATAAAATCATGCTCGCAAAAAAAATTCATCGGGAAAGATAAATTTCCCCAACCATTTCTTCCTTGTGCCCAAGGAACCTTACAACATCTTGGGCACAAGGAATCCACATTTCATGGAGAGGAGAGGGCACACTGGTACATAGACGTTACAGTCAAGAATTTGGATCGTGGCGGCACCCCATTGGCTGACGGTTTGAAAAACAACTGTTTTTTTTTTTTCTTTTGACACCGGTCTTAGGAAATGTATTCGAGCGACGTCCTCGAGGATAGGTGGAACGAAGGGTCCAAATTTCCTTCCTGGAAAGTTGAGGCTTTTTTTTTTTTTTTTTTTTTTTTTTTTTTTTTTTTTTTTTTTTTTTTTTTTTTTTTCCCTCTCTCTGTCTCTATTGCACACGCACTTAGCCCGATTGCTTTCGGTTGATGGGCTTAACTAACAATTTGTAACCCTAAGGCTGAGGTATGGTGGATTCAAGTGTCTATGTTTGCGGCACAAAGTTTGTACCGAAAGTGAACACACCAGCCGCCCTCCCCCTCCTTTCCCCCTCTCTCTTTCTCCCTCTTTCTCTCTCTAAAATACAAAAAAAGAAACGTAATACGCTAGGGTTGTGTTTTCCACATGATCTTACAAAAAAGTGGTTTCAAAGTCGTGAATCTTTATAAAAAAAAACAAAGATAACACTTCTTGCAAATACTCTTCAACAAAAAAAACATAAAGTATCATAAAAATCATAAAAATTAATCAGAGAAAAATAAAGACATCAATGATATCCAACAATCTATGATATATCTCGTAAATTTAAACTTAAAAAACAACAATATATAACGTTACATTTATCAAAAAATCATCATTAGTAACTTAACAATTACAAACGATAAATTAAAAAATATGGAAAAAAAAATCATTAAACACAATGAAAACAAAATAAACTACTAATGTATCTCACTGGAGAAGGAGGAACTAAAAAATCACATTTCATAAATGCAATAAAAACATTTTGTAAGCATATGGAAAGAAAAAAAAAATTACAAAAATAACTCTTACTTGAAAAGCGGCAGTCCCAATTAAAGGATAAACTTAACATAGTTGGATAAACATGCACAATTTATATAGCTCAAAGAAAAACAATCAAACAATCATACAAAGAGTTTCAAAATTCAACATAAACCTATAATTTATACTTATAAATGAAGTCAACATGCCAAGTAAATAAATGTTCATACAAATAAATTAAACATTTAAAAAAGTTCAACAAATTGATTTGTCATTTAGCGGTTTATATAGTATATAAAAAAATCTTTTTACTTAAAAATTAAACCATATAATGGTGCAATATATGACATATGATTATGATTTAAAATAATAGTGATATGGAACGAAAACATCGATTTAAAACAGACCCCAAATGAGGAAAAGAACAAGAAAGCACACATAATATTTTACAAAGTAAATATGTATATATATAACAACGCTAAAATAATAAAAACTTCAACATACATCACTCCAGATAACGAAACACATACTTCACTCACTCATACACACAACACGTAAGTCAAAACCTTCACAAAAATCATTACCCAGTACGAATTTTAACAAAGTTTTGAAAAACACTACATTACAAAACCATCGACGATACAAAATATATAATATAAGTTCCGAATAACAAATTAAATCGATATTCATCATATATTGATTTAGTATCTGACAATTCAGTAATGTTTACACAAAATATCGATTCCAAAAAATATACAGCAAATGAAACCTTTGCATATTTTTACTCAATTCAATTCAATGAATCAACGAAATTTATATATATGAATGATATTATATTAAATATTAAAATAACAGTTTCAAACAAACAACCTGATAAAGCATTTGTTTAACGTCCTCCACAACAACTATTCGATAAACTTCCTCTGCAAAAGACAAATTTGCCTCGTAATATTTATTCAGTTTTAATATGAACATCTAAACAACTTTTTTTTTTTTTTTACCATGATATATAAACAAGCAATATAGTACATATACTTTACGTCCATCAGAATTCTCATTCGTATGTTCGGTTACACAACATCTTATAAAGTGCAATGAAAAATACTAACATCCTTAGTAATTGATGATTGATTTTCAAAATCAAGAAAAAAACTGAAAAATGTACTGTACTATTACAAAAAGGTATGTTAGTTTCTAGACTGGTTAACACAAAAATATTAACAATATTAAAATCATTCACAAACGATTTATCATTGTTTTTTAACTTGACATGTAAATCATTGAAAAATACAAAATATTACATGAACTCACAAACAAATTATTGAAAAATATATATATAATTTAAATGTTTGATCAAACATTACAAAAACATCAAACATACACTTCAAATTAAAAAAACAACAATAACTACAATATTATATATTCAATACAAACCACAAATAATTAAAAACAAAACTATCAAATATAAAATAACACAAATATATAAATATACAGGGTAACCGGCGTTCGGGACGGACCGAACGCCCGAACCCAAACGCCCGAGCGTATGGTACCCCTTGGGGATGCGTTCGGCCGTTCGGACCGAACGCAGACAAAAAAAAAAACAAAAACAAAAAAGTCATAAAAAAAATCTGAAAAATAAATATGTTATGGAGAAAAATAAATTAAACAAGATTTGCCTGAGCATAACATCCAAATTCCTTACCAAATTTGAAATAAAAATAAAATAAAAAAACAAATATTAATAATAAAAATAACAAAAAACAAAAAACAATTAAATTTAGTGAGTGCACGAACACATTTTCGACACCGCCATCTTTGGCAATTTTTTTTTTTTTTTTGGCATAGCTAAATGCCCTACACACCCAAACAGATGTATACTTCACATGATATAAAACCCACTTTAAAAGTTTCAAAAAATAATAAAATCGTTAAGACCCCGAGCTAAAATGAAAAAAAAAGTAAAAAGTAAAAAAAAACGTGGGCGAGAACGTTTTGACACCGCCATCTTTGGCGATTTTTAATTCCTATTTGGCTAAGCCAAATGACTTGAAAATTTATAGGCAGGTACCTCGTGTCATAGAGAACTCACAAAACAAAATTCAGAAAACAAAAATATTTTTAGGCCCCGAAATAATTTTTGGCGGGGACCGAACGCAGCCGGGTTCGGACCCCGTACGGAACCTCGAACGCCCGTACATACGGAGGTCGGCCTGGGGACCTCCGTACGTACGGGCTGGTAACCCTGTAAATATATATATAATAATCAAAATTCACAACATCAAACGCAATTTAAAAATATTGTTAACGACATGGTTGCTGGCATTCAGGACGAGCTGAACGCCTGAACGTTTGGAACCCCCTCTCGATACGTTCGGTCGTTAGGTCGAACGTGGGAAAACAAAATGAAAAAAAAATCCAAACAATATGAAAACAATATATGTTAAGCAGAAGAATAAACTAAACAACATTTGCTTCAATATTATATCAAAATTCCTTATCAAATTTAAAATAAAAATCAAATACTAAAACTAAATAATAATAGTAAAAAATTAGAAAAAATAAATTAAGATTGAATTATTGAGTGGGCAAACAGGTTTTTGACATCGCCCTCTTTGGCGATTTTTTTTTTTTTTCTGTGACAAATGTCATGAAAATTTGTATATGTGTATGTTGCATAATAGAGAATCTACAAATAAAGTTTGAAAAAATAATAATTGTTTTCATGCCCCGAAATAAAACAAAAATAAAAAGTAAAAAAAGAAAAAAAACAAATTAGTGAGTGGGCAAATAAGTTTTGACACCACCATCTTTGCCGAATTTTTTTTGGGGGGGGGCTGCACATAATGGTTTCAAAATTAAGAAGGAGATACCTTACATCACAAAAAACTCAAAAAAAAAAAAAATCTGAAAAAAATAATAATATTTAGGTCCCAAAATATTTTTTTGCGGGGTTCGAACCTTTTTAGGTTTGGGCTTCGTAAGGGTATCCGAACGCCCGAACGTTTGGGGGTCAGCTTAGGGACCTACGTACGTTCGGTCTGACAACCCTGGTTAACGATGAAAAAACATTAACTTGCAAAATATATTTATTTCACACAACTAAATGGTTCGATAGAGATAATTAAGGAATACATGAATTTTATAATTTAAAACCACAAATCAGTGTTAACAGTTGACGATTTTTTATACACATGTTGCATACAACCAAGTAATTTTACAAAAATTCAACAGTACAGTCCAAGAAGAATTAACATTACACCTTTATCCGCTTTCCACCAAGTTTTTCTCCCCATGTCATATCAATGATGGAATACATTGGTTTACTCCAACCATTCATAGTCTATTATGATAGTGAAAAAATAAACAATATTTTTTAAAAATACAAAGATTATGTTTTACTCTATTTTACCAATTGTCCGATGGCCGGAATAGGGGGGTCCCGGATGTCCGGGCCTGGACAACTCCATTTTTAGCAAATAAATGCAAAAAATAATAATAAAAAAATAAGGGTGTCTTTAATTTTATTTTTTATTTTAAAATTGACAATGAATTTCAATATTATGCCAAGGCAAAAGTTGTTCAGTTTATTTTTCTTCATAACATAGTGTTTTTCATGTTTTTTGAAGAACTTTTTTTTTTTTTTTTTTTTTTTGCCGTTCCGGCTCAGACAGTCTGCCAGGGGAGGATGTCCGATCGGTTGTCCGAGCAGACAACCCCGGACCTGTCTCTTATACACATCTAGATGTGTATAAGAGACAGATGGAAGGTGAAAGTCACATGATTTTTTTTTTTTTTTTTTTTTGCGGTAAGTCGGATATACCCCGTCCGGTCCAACGTCCAACTAAACATCCGGCCCGACATCCCGGACGATCAGGGGGGTCCTGGATGTCCGATCAGGTAACCTAAGTTTTGCACAAATAAATATAACCAGCACAGAGTCATTCCATATCGACGGACCTGTTGAATATAATAAATTTGATTGCGAACTATTTACATTACTAATGATACAAAAATTATAATTTTTAAATCCACAACAACTTACTAATGAATTCACTGAAAAAAATATGTTATATTACAGATTTTACCTTCACAATGAACTACAACAAACCAACTACAAGAAATATATCAATATCCATATAAACAATATATAATAAAAATATATTTGTAAATTATTTATTATATTTAAAAAAAAAAAAAACACTTATAATAATATAAAAACGTTTTACTAATATAGATTTACAAAACTCATTCAAAATTAAAAAAAAACAACAACATAATAAATAAATAATAATAATACAAACAACGGTTTAAAAAATATTGCGACTCTTCATTCGACTTTATACTTATACTTGTTACAAATTTTTACTTCAGTAAGTTTCCTAACCACCAATGAAAAATATGTCTCTATACTTTACGATATTATTCCATAAATATTTATAACAAACATTTATGCATGAGACAAAATATCAGTAAGAAATACCACAACAAATTATATTATATTTTTCCTCATAAAAATACGAATAAAACTAACATATTTTATTTTTGTCTTTTATTTGTTTCATTTATACAATATCATGAAAAAATTTAAAAACTTTATCGAAAAGAAACACAACCAATTAAACAATACTAATATATTTTTCATTATTTATTTCACAAAATATATTTTATATAACTAAAATAATAAAAATACAAACAATAATAAAGCTACAAAACCTTGAAAAAAAAAAACTAAATAAAAAACTATATTTATAATTAAATAGAGAAAGAACAAATATAAATTAAAATTTTGATAATTTAGTTTTCACATTCACCAAATGCATTTTTTTTTTACAGTTCTTATATTGAAACACTTAATAAAAATACGACTAAATCGACAAAAATATACAACAAGTTCAATATATTTCACAAATATTTTTTTTTACAGTTGATGGTTTCATAGAATGAATAACAAAAATATATGCGATGGCTCAAAGACCGATGCATCTATTGGACAAGAGAACATTGTTGCGTTTACAGAAAAACGGATAACGACACAATGAGATACTATTTTAAATATTTATTTAGCAAACAAATATTTATTTAACACATCAACACTAAACAACATAGTAAATGTATTAGCAAAAAATACTGAGAATGCAAAACAAATAATATTCAAATACCTTAGAAAAGCAAAAGTCTGACACCTTAAACCACTAGTACCTTTGACGCGTGGGAAAATAGCGGGTCTCCGATGGGTCTCTGACCTTTTCGGAGGCCGAAACGAAACGATGGCCGCCGATCAGATTTATCAATGACAGTCGTCGTCGAACCCGACCTTCAAATTTTTAGGAGTTTAGAAAAACTATCACTTTTCTCTATTTTCCCACACGCCAAAGGTACTAGTGGTTTAAAGAAAACTATAAACTGCCACAAATTAAAACCTACTTGCATTTAAATATATATATATATATATATATATATATATATATATATATAATAATTACAATGATTTTTTTAACAACGAAATGTTAACATTCAACATAAAATACAACAACCTAACACCATCAATAAAATATAAAGTAACATATCACATCCTGTGTATAATACATTTTTACAAGAAACACCACAACCACCATCGATACCACCACCGCCAGTACAATCCACAACAACAACAACAAAAAAACAAGAAAAAAAAACCTTAATCATTACAAAAAATATTTGACACAAAGAGAAAAAACAGAAAGATTAATAAAAACTAAAATAAAAAATTATAGAGAGAGAGAGACTGATACAAAAAAAGATAGTGAGATTAAAAAAAAAAAAAATCATATAAAAAAAACATATGACAAAAAAAAAAGAGAAAAAAAAAAGTAAGAAAGACGGAAAAAATCGAAAAAAAAAACAAAAAAAAAAAAACTAAGAAAAAAAAAGTTAAAAACACGAGGGAAAAAAAAAAAAAAAAAAAGTAATCAAATATAAAATACTCTTTATTATCGACAATTCGTATCTAACAAAGCACATGTCAAAATCAGACACCCTTAAGAAGTTTTAAATACACAATCCTCTAATGTTCCGTACACAGTCAAACAACAATGAAGGCAATCATGCTTCTAATATTTTTTATCATATCAACAATGAAGACAATTGATTTTGCGACGACAATACTACGATGATTATTAGACAAACAACAACTGCTAATACAATTAATAAAACAGTCCAACCTACAAGTACAAAACAACTCAAATAAGTTAGAAGTTGCTTAAAAAAATCAAGGGTGTCACCTATATTAATAAAACCAGCAAATAATTTCAAAATGACTGCAAAGAGAAAAATGCGACAGAAGCAAAGATAGTACCGACAACAACTACAGCAATACAAATCAAATCAACTGCAAGTTATTGAAAAAGAAACAAGGGTGTCACGTACATCAATGAAACCATGAAATAATTTGAAAGTCACTACAAAAATAAATACAACTATCGAGAAAGACAAAAACTATTACTGACAAGTTTGTCATGTATTTTTACAACATGAAATGAAAAAAAAAAACTTTAATCCTAATACTGATTTTATGCATAAGGAGATATTTGCAATTCAAAAAATGTTCATAGTTAATGGATATAAGTAACCTCGTTGCTCGACTCTGCGCATAAAACATACTTCAAATGTCATACTCAAACTCCGATTTTTTCTCCTATACCCAACTTTGCACGCGATTGCGGACAAATTTTTATAGATATAGCCATAATTACAGTAACATACATTTAGGAAAGTGCTACTGTTTTCACCTTGCTTGTTACCATCAACATAGCTGCTTGACTCAACATAAAGGGATGCCTGCAAATGTCATACCAGTAGTAAAGTGCACATAAACACAACGATGTCAACCTCTATCAACAATTAGTTTATGACGCTGACCCTTTGTTTTCTCCTTTCGCATGACAATTCTTTATGACTATATATAACTATATATTTGTCATATGTTCTGACTCTCTCCTTTATGCATTAATAAACCGTGTAATGTACGTGTATCGTGTCTTCGGTAACATGCCATAAATATTTAAAGTCACTCACACACAAAAAAATATACACACATATGATGAGACAAACTAAAGCATGATCCTCCTCCTCCTCCTCATTATAAAAAACACCCACATAACGTACAATAAAATGAACATAAACAACAAAATTGGCACACACACACACATTCACATTAATAGATGTTAACTGCAAAATAAATCATGACGACAATTTCATTCCCCCC
>BFEA01000229.1:504559-515527 GCA_003427395.1 Chara braunii
GAGAGAGAGAGAGAGAGAGAGAGAGAGAGAGAGAGAGAGAGAGAGAGAGAGAGAGAGGACCGTCCTCAGAGTGTATATACAGAATGAATTTACCTGGTGAGCAGGATGCAGAGCGAGGAAAGCAGGATGGCGTTGAGGGGAGTGGAACCGTAGAGACCAGTACTGAGGGGACAGGCGGGGTAGAAAAGGGACAAGAAGGCGGAGAAGGGAGGAGCGTTCTGGCGGCACCCGGGTCGATTTCGTCGTCGTCTAGCACAAGGAGAACCATCGTCTGCGTCGGAGACCTCCATGGACAGATTGACAAGGTGCTCGCCCTCTGGGCGAATCTTGAATCTTATCTTGGCAAAGAGAGGTTCTTGCGGTGCACGGTCATTTTCCTCGGCGATTATTGCGACCGCAATCCGCGCGTTAAGGAGCTCCTTGATTGGTTGATCGCGTTGCCCCGTCGCTATCCCGACCAGAGGCACGTGTTCTTGATGGGTAACCACGACTTCGCCATGGCTGCGTTGTTGGGCTTGCTACGGGAACCGAAAGGAGGGGAGGGGAAAGGGTTTAGCGCCACGTGGCGCGATTACGCACACAACGAGGCCAAGGAGGGCTGGTGGACCGGCGAGGGGGTGGAGGGTATTCATTTGCAGGGGAGGAGATGGGGAGGGGTCATGAGAACCCGATACAATCCGAAAGGGGTAGAGTATATGGGTTCGATCTACGATTCCGCGCCCACGTTTGCTTCCTATGGTGTTGAGCATGGGGACAGGGAAGCGTTCATCAACGCAGTCCCAGAGTCCCACAAGCTGTTCCTCAGAAATCTCTGCTGGGTCCACGAGGAGGAGGGCATTGACACAGGGGACCCGGCCACCAGTTTCAAGAGACTGATAGCCGTGCACGCTGGCTTGGAAAAAATGAAGCCTGTGGCGGAGCAGCTGCGTCTTCTGCGGGAAAAGGATTCTTCCATCGCTCGGCTGGAGCAATTTAACGGGAGGGCGAGCGTATGGGAGACCCCTGAGGAGTTGGCACAGGAAGGGGCTGTGGTTGTCAGTGGACACCATGGCAGGCTGTATATCGGAAGGCATAGGATAGTAGTTGATGAAAGTGGGGGGCGACGTCATCTCCCTCTAACGGCGCTCGTGCTGCCTGAACGTGTCGTGGTCAAAGATAGGGGCATCGATCGAACGGAGGAGGCAGCACCCGCCGCTAGGGATAACACGCAGCTAGGGCTGTCATCGGCCACCTCAGGGATTGCTCCGTGTGCTCCTCGGGGTGGACACGTGTCGTGTGGTCCCCTGACTGCCGCAGGAAAGCCTCCTACCGGTAGTGTGGGCCTCGGCAGCCCCAAGGTCGCGGGGTCCGGCCTCAGCGCCAGCAGGTCTCTGCCGCCAACAGCCTCGCCATCTTGTCTGCCAACCCCCCCTCTGGCGGCAGTTGCAAAATCAGGGTCAGGCTCGGCAGGAGGGTCGGACTCTGACTCGGAACATGATGCCCCCCGGGAATCCAGCAGTAGTATCTCATCGGTACTGCCAAGCAGTAATACGTTGCCAGCGCCGTCGTAACGGAGAATGGGACGGTCGTACCACGGCTGATGCGCCCGATCCCATCCGAACTGGGAAACCAAGCGCCGTTGGCGTGGAACAGTGCTCGGATGGGTGACTTCTTGGGAAGTCCCGGTGTCGTACCTACAGGCAAGGCAGTCGTAATCTCGGAGAAAGTTGAAGAAGCAGGGTCAGGCTCGGCGGAGGAGGGTCGGACTCTGCCTCTGCCTCTGAATAATCGGAACGTGCGTCCGAATAATCAAGTAGTGGCTGAGAAATCAGTGTCAGGTTCGGCAGCAGGATCGGACTCCGCTTCGGAACATGATGCACCCGAATCAAGCAGAAGCAGTAGTATCTTGCAAGTGCCTTAATCTCAGAGAATAGTGGCTGTCATCGGCCTTGCAAAGGGGTACCTTGCCAGCGCCGTAATCTCGGAGAAAAGTGGCTGTCGCATCTTTCGAATTAGAAGATGCTCGTATCACATTCTTGCCAGCTTGATGGGCAGCTCCAAACCACCAGTTTGGACGAGAGCCTAAGGGTACAAAAGCCTAGGTAGCCGCTGGGCTTGCCCAGCCGGCCCAACCTGGGACATCACTCCATTCTTGCCAGCTTGATGGGCAGCTCCAAACCACCAGTTTGGACGAGAGCCTAAGGGTACGAAGCCTAGGTAGCCGCTGGGCTTGCCCAGCCGGCCCAACCTGGGACATCACTCCTATACCGGTCACACAGACTTCGATTGAAATTTGCATTCGATTCGGCGGTGCGAAGTTTACTTGTTTACTTTTTAACTAAGGATTTTCATTTTTATTTTTTTCCTCTCCAATTCGAACTTTCACCACCGACCTACCAGCATAGCTACCTCGCACAGTGAAGGGGATCCCTGCCAGTATAGCTATCCCCAAGGATAGCTACCTCCTCGCTCAGTGAAGGGGAATTGCATGTTGCCCTTTGCCAGCGTTGGGGCCCCGGCGGGGCGCCACGAACACGAACACAAACACGAAGACGAAGACGAAGACGAAGACGAAGACTGAGCATTCTGCCATGGACGCCAATATTTTTTTCATGGGCTGAACCATCACTCTTTTCATTTGTTTCGCTGATGTAGAGTAACCTAGGCAACATCCCTGATTTTTTAAGTAAACTTTTTGTCTCCGGCAATTCGAGTTAAAAAATACCCGAAGTTGTTGGGGTACTTGGATTTTTTTTTTGCACACCTGCAGGTACCTCCCCCTTGGGTCCAGTAGGCTGGGGCTTTTCAGTTTTCTGAAGTTTTTCCGGAAGTTCTTTCTTTGTCCACAGAGAAAAATACAACGCAGCTTCCGGCCAACTACTGGCAGTCTTTCTCTGCGCTGTGCTCATGCATGTGTTGTGTTCCTTTCCGCCTTCATCGATCCTCTCAGCTGTGCTTTATTTGCTTCTCCGTGCTTTGAGCCCCTCATCTGCCTGCCAGTAGGCTGAGGCTGTTCAGTTTTCTGAATCCTTTTTTTCTGCGTCCACTGAGAAAAATACAATATGAAGACCTTACTGATACCGACCGGGTGGCTTGCGTGTGGTGTGTGGAAGAGTGCTGGCTTTTTTAGACACTAGTGTTACTCAATGGGGGTGGGGGAAGATGAAAAGGGAGGTACAGGTAACTGGCAAATGCTCGGTCCTTGTGTTAGCCGGGGCCCCACCGGCGGCTCCACCCCTAAACGCGAGGGCAAAGGGGCAAACATGCCGTAACCTCTCCCCACCGAGAGAGGTAAACTCCCTTCACCGAAGAGGTAGAAAGTTATGCTTGCAGGGGTTCCCTGTATAGCCTTAGGAGTAGTGGTAGGTAGTGAAAGGAGAAAAAGGGGAAAAAAAAATGTGTTCCATGACGTGGCGTTTCGCCAGTTAAAAATATGTGAGGTGAGAGAGAAAATATATGTCTGTCCCCCGATGAGCAGAAGGCAGCTTTAAAAAAATAGAAAAAAAAAAAAAATCAATATATCTTCGGGCGAAGTGGTGGTGTTGGCAGTCTTTCTTTCTTTCTTTTTTTCTTTTTCTTTTTCTTTTTCTTTTTCAAGTTTTTCTTTTTCTTTTTCTTTTTCTTTTTCTTTTTACAAAAGTCCAGGGTGTTGTAGAGGTCCTCCTCCTGGGCCCACAACAGGTACCTTTCAGCAGTCTTTCTCTGAAAGGTAGCTGTTGTGGGTCCATCTGGCAATCTTTCTCTGCGCTTCACCATGCATCTGTTGATTCTGTTCCTTTTACCGCTTTCATAGGTCCTCTCAGCTGTGCTTTATTTGCTTCTCCGTGCTTTGGACCCCTCATCTGCCATCCTCACCTTCCCTGCACCCATTGATTTCTACCCTGCCAAATTCCATTCCTCCTTTCCACTTTCATCGGTCCTCTCAGCTGCGCTGCACTCATGCATCTGTTCCCTTTCGCCTTCATCGGTCCTCTCAGCTGCGCCTTATTTGCTTCTCCGTGCTTTGAACCCCTCATCTCACATCCTCACCTTCCCTCCACCCACTCACTTCTACCCTGCCAGGTGACAGATGTCATCCAACAGACTCCCTGCTGCCCATGGCTTTCAGAGTTCGTCTCAACCAAGAATCTGTTTCAGGGCACGTGAAACTTGGCAGGAGGCTCTGGCTTGTCTTGTCCGAGGGCCATTTCTCATCCAGCCTTTCCACTTTTCTTCGTTATATGGCACTTGGCTATTTTTCCGTATTTGATTTGAATTGATGTATTCTCCTTCTCTTTTTCTTGAGTTTTCCTTGTGATGTCTTGCATTCATTGCCAGTCGCAACAAAGCGCATTCAGCTCAGCATTCGCTAGCCTTATGCCCTTTCGATGTACTGATATAAGCGAGGTCATGAGCAGCTCCCACCATAATTTGGGTCTCCATTGACACATCCAGAAATCCTTAAAATTTTATTATTATTATTGTTATTATTATTATTATTATTATTATTTTATTATTATTATTATTATTATTATTATTATTATTATTTGGTTGTCAAAAGCCCATGGGTGTATCAACTGAGCTAAGCCATGCAGAAGCGCTGCCACAAGCGACTTGTGCAAGGAGGTCTGCAGATGAGCCCGAAGGACGAAGTGGGCGAGAGTGAAGGAGCGTAGCATAGCGATAGGGTAGAGGCAGCCATAGCTCCCATAGCTGTAGTTTAGAGTGAAGTGTGTGTGTACGTGCGAGTGTTCAGAGTGATGCATGTGGGATATCCAGGGTGATCCAGTGTATGTGAACAGTGAGTTGTTTGGGCGCTGAGTCGCCATAGCAAGTTGAGAGTGAACTCGTATCTGGAAGCCATATCTCTGAGTTTTGAGTGGGCGCACGCCGCCAGTTTGCTGCGCTGCTGTTTACATGCATGAAAAGTGTGTTTGAGAACGAGTCTGATTGCACTAAGGCCCATTGATACTTATTTTTGAGCTAAGGCCCATTGATACTTGTAATGTAGGTCGCCATTTGTTCGCATTTAGAAAATAAAAAAGTGAATCTTGCTCCCCCAACATTTCTAAGAAATAGCTGTGTCCTCATGAAACTCTGGGATGCATCCTAGAAACGTTTCACATCTGTAATAGTTTTTTTTTTTTTTTCCCTTTCTTTATTTCTTGTTCAGGGGCCATGCTAATCTTATCTGTATCATTCCAATTTTAATGGATGTCCGAAAGGACAATAGTTTGTTTGTTTGTTTGTTTGTTTTTGTTTTTTTTGTTTTTTTTGAAACAGGCCCAGTGCCCAAGGCTCCAATTATGAATTTGATTACAACATTTATCCACACGCCTCTTCCCATTAGGGCTGGAAGAGCCTCAGCCACTGCTCCCCTGGAGACAGCTTCCCTCCATAACATTAATATAGAATAATCACAGGGCATTGATTGCTTCCTCAGTGAGGAAGGATTAACCCCGCTTTGTGCTGAATCAAGCTATGCCCTACTCGGCTCCTCAACTATCCACTACACTTCTGTACAGTGAGGAGTAGGGAGATTCAAATAAGGGAAAGAGATTAATAACAGGGCAAGCTAGTTTGGTAGTTTATCAGTTTATGGATAGTTCCGATGAGCTTCCCCCCACGATCCTATTTAGCCACTAACCACACAAGTGGAGAGGGCTCCGTTGCAGAAAGTTCAAAGCGAACTGTGGCCATTTCTAACGCAAGCTGGGGCTCCGTTGTCCCATGGAGCTGCCAATATCACCCATGCCCTCTTGGAGCAACCCTTTTCTATGACCCAGCCCAACTCAGCAGCCCCCCTACCTGTCACTAGGATGCATAGAATAAGGAAAAGAAAGAAACATAGTTTTGTAGAGCATTCTTTACGCGTGTACAATACCGGAAGATGCATACAATAAGGAAAAGAAAAAAACATAGTTTTCTAGAGCATTCTTTACAAGTGTACAATACCGGAGTTTCTGCGATTGTCTAGATGGGTAGAAAGGCAGAGTTTCTTGGATTGTCTGGATGTGTAGAACTAGACTGGCACACAAAATGGGCAAAATAGAATGTATCTACCCCTAAAGCGTCACCAGAGATGCACCCTCCACATTTTTCGTCTTTCTCATATTTGGTGAGTAGTGCTGCCACACCCTTTGCCCTCGGAACCTCGTTCTTTTTTCTTTTTTTTCCTTTTCTTTCTTTCTTTTTTTTTAATCCATGGTGTTGTAGAGGCCAGTTTCTAGGCTTGCATTCGCCGGAAGCGGTCAGCCATGGTTCGCCCTGAAGAGACGAGGCTACGTCCCATCCCATCCCATCTTCTCGTCAATACTAGTCAATACTCCTAGTGCACCACTATTCCTACTATCCTACTTCAGTGTGACCAGCACTCAGGACCATTACCCTACCATCGAGGGGAACTTGGACCGAACAGTAGTGCCAGGCACCAGGGCTAGTGACCCAGCCCTGGTGGAAGCGTAGTCGAACAAGCCTCGTCGTACGGGAACTTCGGACGCCAGGCTCAAGCAATCACCTATTAGTCCTGAAGTAGACCAACCAGTAACTCACGCCCTCTCTTATCATCGAGACGTCTATCATTATTATTAGTTGGTCGCGATCTCCTCCCAGCCCTATAGTTATGTATGTGTGTGTGTGTGTGTGTTCTGTAGTGTAGGTATGTGCCCGCAGGGTATGTGTAATGTGTGTGGACCCGTAGCATACACTGCCCCCCACCATGGAGCATCTGCGAAGTGAGTACCAGTGAGAGGTGCTTCTATCACCTCCACCAGTACCTGTGTGAGCTAGGTGTTGGTAGAACGTATAGCCCCCTAGAAGCACCTTGTCTCGACGCAGCGACGGGGCGACCCTTTGCGCCCTTAATCTGTTGCCAACGAATAGACAGCCCTCCTCCAGACCCCGGTCATCAGCTGGGGCTCCTCCCCCCCCAAAAGGACCCATGCCTACTTGGTCTATCCTCAGTAGTAGACTCTCCCACCTATCAGCAGATTCCGGTCATCGGCTAGGTACTTCCTATAGGGATCGAAAGGGACAGACTAAAGACTCAGTAGGTGGTGGGCCATCATCCATCCTTCCACTAGCCCCCAGCCTTGTCCCTCCGATGTGCCATCTCGGCTAGTGTCTCATGTGTGTGTGTGTGTGTAATATGTGGTAGAGACAGGCTTATCTGGACAGGAGCCCCCCAAAGTCCGGAACCGGACTCGAACCTGTGCAGTATGAGATTGGAGGGTTCTACCACATGCACTACCGTAGGAAGTGGATATAATGTGTGGAATATCTAGGCTGGGGGAGATCATCAGGGCGACCAAAGCCAACAACAGCAAGCAACCAACGTGAAGTCTAGACCAGCATACAACACCCATGGACTGAACCCCTGGGTGGTGCGCAGGCAGTCTGTAATAGTACCATGCGTCAGCCCAGGGGAGTGTGTGTCCAGCCGTGCATCATTCTAACGCCCTGCTGGTGTCCATGCCAGCCCACATTTCTGGGGAAAAGAAGGGGTGGTTATCTTTCCTTTCTGTCTGGGAAACTTTAACAGTGGGAACATGGACATGACATTCTTTTTTCTTTTTTTCTTTTTCCTAAAAAATGCGCCTTTGCAAGCCCTCTATTCCAGCGATGATGGTGAGCCTCAGAGATTACAATCCCTGACAGTTAAAGCATCCTATCGGCTATTGCGTCCCAAAATAAATGTTCAAGATATTGTGCAAGATCGCTGAACTCGTCGTCTCAACATCCATAAGGATTTACTCAAACCAGTTAAGTGGTGTCAGGGACTCAAAGAGAGACCCGCAAAGGTTGCGTCATTGCAATGGCAGATAATTCATAGGTGCTTACCAACTAAGGATTGGCTGATAGACCGTTCTCCACTGGAACAAAGAGGTTTGGCTCTACCATGGTGTCAGTCATGTATACAGGCCTTTCCTAGTAGGAAAATCAGGGAAACAATTGAACATGTTTTTTCTGCAATGTCCAAGTGCAATTCTGTTATGGCGTCGATGAGATTATGTATGGCAAAGATTGACTAGCTTGGAGTGGCCATGGGACTGGAGGGCAATCCTCTTGGGTCACTGGAATCCACCCCTGGTCTCACGATCTAATTTTCAATATAATTTTTTTAATACAGGAAGGAAAGCAGCTATGTGGGCTTTGTGGTATCAAAGATGTGTTAACACAATGGAAGGTGTGAAGATTGAAGGCAAGGAAATGATAGATTTAATTCAACAATTTGTACAAACAGAACTCAGGGCTCAATGGGAAACGACAAGAATTGGTCTTATGAATCTTTAAAAATATATCAGGGGAGAAACTGGAGGAGGTGGTCTGGCCAAGAGAGGAAGGGGATCAGGTGTCCTTCAAGCGGGATTACCAGATCATCTTTCAAGACTGGTTTGACATTCAACCAGGAGCTGCCTTGAGATCATCTGAGTTTCCTCCATCTCAGTTTGCTTTGGTGGATCTTCATTGGCTTGGGGAGGGAGAAGGATGAAAGGCAGTGAGAATGATTAGCTGTATTATGAGTGCTTGAAGGAGAAACTGTTGGATAAAAGTTTTTTCCTGATATTTTTCCTCCATTTCGGCTTGCTTTGGATCTTCAGTGGTTTGGGGAGGGAGAAGGATGAGAGGCAGTGAGAATGATTAGTTGTATGATGAGTGGTTAAAGGAGAAACTGTTGGATAAAGTATTTCGATCAGGCGGCCATAAATTTGGCTGAAGAGACAGTTTATTCTTCAGAAATGAGGCAGTTCATTTTTCAGAAATGAATAGGTATAGTATCAGCATCAGTCGTTGATTGTTAGCATAACCTGTAGTATTGTTAGATCTTCAAATGAGGTGCTCAACGGGTGTTTTATATCAACTCAATGTTGTATTTCAGGGAACTGGAGCTCCGTGTGTGGAAGGTAGGAACGTATGCTCTTACCATCAGTCCTATCTGTCACGACGGGTTAATTAAAAAAAAAAAAAAAAAAAAGGGAACCACCAGGATTAAGGGCTTGACTGTCGGGCTAACCAGGGTTCAAACGAGTGTAAATTTTCAGGGTTGAATATGGTATCGTTTAGGGCCGTACACAAAAATGAAAATAAAACGAGAAAGTATTTTAGCATGTTTGCGTCTAACAGGTTGCGTCATGATAACAACGTGCCTAGGTGAGGGAGGGGCACGAGTGTTCACACAACCGCAAATTAAATACAACTGAATGCAGTCGCATTCCTGGTTGTATGCAGGAAAAAAAAAAGGAAAAAAAAATAGTCGCAAAGGGTTTTGGGCTCGTGGTTTGTCATAGCATGTGGTCTGACAAACCTGACACCACCACGCGTCATCATATACACCTGAGCTTGAATCCATACGCACCCCAACACAAAGAAAAGAACTTGTCAAAATATAGATCTGAGCTTGAATCCATACACACCGAATTGCAAAGAAAAAAATATGTGTGTCGTGCGCCATATGTGCGTCACCACGTGGTGCGTGCTCAAGAAGTTCGCAGTGCGCACTCTACACCGAGGTGCCCTACTTCCCTTTGAGCAATTTGAGAACAACGACCATGTGAGCTGTTTGTCCGTGCTGGTCACCCTCGCCCATTCTTTTTTCGCCTTCTTTGTTTTTGTGGATTGTCAACACTCTCCGCACTCAACATCACCCCCTTCTCCCCTCTCTCTCTCTCTCTCTTTGTATATTATCAATCTATATATTTATCCATCTCTCTCTTCTTATTTATTTATCTATCTATCTATATCTATCTATCTATCTATCTACCTATCTATCTATCTATCTATCTATCTATCTATCTCTATTTGTCTCTATCTATCTATCTATCTATCTATCTATCTATCTATCTATCTATCTATCTATCTATTTGTCTTTATCTATCTATCTATCTATCTATCTATCTATCTATCTATTTATCTATCTATTTATCTATCTCTTTGTCTATTTATCTCTCTCTCCAAATTTTAACGTTCGAACTTCGGATGATGACTGTTTTTATTTCATTGAAACCGAAACTTGAAAATTGCACAACAATACCAAAGCATCATATATATCATTGAAGCTCGACTTCGCATGTCACCTCAAGTCCTTGTGCCAGGTCGACTTGGTTCGACCTTTTTTGTCTGCCTTCACTGCAGTGTTTCACATTCACCTCTTTGCAAACGTTAGTGTCGGTATGATCGTGTTACTATACAACAATAAAACTTTCCATATTTTGCTTTATTTGTTTTCAATGTTTTGCACAAAGGATGGTTCATCCCCTCGGATGCACAAAACGAAGTTGAGTAATGACCTCAGTAATACTGTGGGCTTTTTTTTTTCTTTTTTTTTAACTCTGGCTTTATATGAAACTCCGAAATGGTCCGGGCCCAGCTTGTCCATAATAATATTCGAAGGCGATCGCCGCTTAGTTGCTACTTTCATCAACTATCGAAATGTAGACCTAAGTTTGAAACCAGAGCTTAAATGCATTTTATGTTCTATCAAGAGATTCATTTTTTTTCTTCCTTTATTTAAACAAGTGGACCCGCCGCAGCCACGCTGCGGCAGAGGAGAGGGAAGAAGAGGGGGGCGGGGCTGTCGCTGTTACACTGCCGGTTTTTTTCATCAATATTTTTTTTTGTCGTCATATTCGCTATACACTAAAAAAAAACATAACTGTGGCAGATTGTTTCCGAGTGATCAGGAGGTCGTGTGTGTGTGTGTGTGTGAGAGAGAGAGAGAGAGTGTGTCTCTCTCTCTCTCTCATCCACTTGTGTACATAAAAGATATACACACATGTTTGTTATTGCAACATGACAATGCTACATAGGAAAGAGCATGCAAGTTTTTTTTTTTCCCTTTTCTGCATCTACTGGTAGATAAGGCGATATACATACGGTAAAACGTCCGATCTACTGGTAGATCAGACCAGATACGTTCCGTATCTACTCGTAAATGACGCCAGATACGTCCGGACGGAAGGAAGAAAGGAAAGAGAAGGAAGGAAGGAAGGAAGGAAGGAAGGAAGGAAGGAA
>BFEA01000229.1:521387-544679 GCA_003427395.1 Chara braunii
GCAGTTTTGTTTTTCAATTTTTTTGTTAGTTTGTTTTCTTATCATCATTCATAACAAACACCCCCCCCGGGTCAAAAATTGTTTTTTCTTTCTTTTCTTTTTTGAGGGGGTGGGAATGGGGTTGTGCAACCCCAATCTACCTCCCAACCCCCCGCGCCCCCTTCTCGGTCGTCATGTGACCGCAAAGTTGCGCGTCCGTGGGGCATTCGTAGGCCATAAGCATATGATGACATTACATCAAGCACACGCAAAAAAAAATAAAAAATAAAATAAAAAATAATAAATAAATAAATAAAATAAAAAATTGGCTCGTCTTTGGCCCTACCCATGTTCTAGCGGGAACTTCATTTTCATTTTACACATTCGGTGAGTAGCGGAGTGATGTCGTTAATATATTGCTGACACAATTATTGACATTCATTAAAAGCAAGATAGCAGACCGTCCACTGAGGAAAGCAGAAAAATAAATGAAAAAGGAGGGAAAAAAAAGAAGAAAGATAAAATAACAAAAAAAACAAGAGAGGGAATGAAAATCAACCTGACAAGAGAATACAGAATGTGAAAGAGAGAGAAGGGGAAGAGAAATGAAAAAAAGAAAATAAGAAGACGGAGAAGAAGGAGAAGAAGAAAAAGAACAAAATAGAAAGAATAAAAGTCAAGCCGACAATAGAATATGAGTTACATAAAAGTCTCGAGCCCGACATTATAGCCGAACGTCAAAAAGTAGTCATCGTGAAAATAAAATGTGGCACGGCGTAGGACCCGATCTATTTCGGTTGGTCACTGTTACCACACTTCTGGTTAACGACCCCCTGAAATTTCAGAAAGAAAGATTATGAAGTGGTCTGAAACCGCTGAAATGACTTGAAGACACTTCAGGTCATTTCATGAGCTTCAAGTGGTTTGGGGATTAACTTTTATGGTTTTTTTTTTTTTTTTTTTTTTTTCTGTTTTTGTTTCGGTATAATGTTGTTATGTGTCAAATATTATAGGTGGAAAGACTTGAAACCATTGGAATGACCTGAAGTGGTTGAATCTTTTGAAAGCGGTTTCAAGTTCCCCCATCAAAATGGTTAGACAGGGGCATATGAAAACGCTTTCAAATTTTCAGCCACTTAAGGTCATTTCAACGGTTTTACATAATGAGACTTGAAATCTTTGAAATGACCTCAAGTGGTTGAAGCTTCTGAAAGCAGTTTCAAGTCCCCCCATCTAAATGGTCGGGGACATCAGAAACTTGTTTCATATTTTTAGCCACTTCATGTCATTTCGAAAGTTTCAAGTACGGACACATGAAGTCTCTGAAATAATATAAAGTGTCTGAAGCTTATGAAAGCGATTTCAAGTACCCCGATCCAGCCATTTGGATGGGGGGACATGAAACTACTTTCAGATACTTCAACTATTTCAGATCATTTAAGAGTTTCTGGTTGGGAGACTTGAAACCTTTGAAATGACTTGAAGAAGTTGAAGTTTCTGAAAGGGTTTTCAGACCCCTTCATCCAAGTACCCAACACCTATCTGAAGCGGCTGAAAATTACTTGTAAATAACATCTGTTGTTAACGTTGGTTCTGTTACCAACGCTCTTCAAGGGTTTTTCGGTCGCCCCACCCTCAATTGCGGATGATGCGTTCAATTTATATCTCGTGATTAAGAGTAGATAAACAAACAACGTATCCAAAGACACAGTAACACACAATAACATTGACCTACCACTACAACCAACCGCTGAAATCGACCACTTACAGGTACTACTCCAGGTAATTGTCGTGCAAAACGATGAAAAACATCGATACTACGAGTAAGGTGAGAAATTCAAATCTAACAAAAATGTACAAAATCAACAAAACCACCCTATTGAACTGTTCGACTGAAGACACTGGTTCAAATCCCTATAAGAAACAACTAAGGCAAAAACAATCAACAGGCCAATTGTAAAAGGACCACAAGGGTACATACCAAATACCCGTACAAGAGTATTTGGCATGTTTTTTTAAGTCACATTCGACACGACGTTGTCCGTAGTTTACGATGTTCTATGCGGTCAGGGCGTGACCCTCGTGTGGGATTGGCGAGGCTGAATCAGGGGAGGACCTTAGTGGGGGCGGCGAGGCACGTACGCACGGGATGAAATTGAATTGTCACCTTGATAAGTAAAGTGCGCGGTGTGCCCAACAACTAAAGTACACCCTTTAAGGTCTAAGTGTGTGTGGTGCCAAAGACCATTAGCGACATACCTTTTAGAATGATGGGCAGCCTGCCTATAGCTGAAGCAAAGCCTTGAGCCCTCGCACAAATGGTGCGAAAGCCCGACGGCCACAGGGTTCGGCCGATAGGCGAAGGCTTGACTTTGGTGTATTTTTTAGCATGTTCGGTCGCGGTACAAAATCGTTTAAAGGATTTTGCGCCTACTTAGTCTACACTTGGGCCTGACCCTATTTGGTTACAACATTGGATTTTGAAGCGGCAGTTACAAGGATCGAGGCAACGGAGTGTCGGGGAGTGGTTGGAGCAACAAAGGGGTTGAGGGTGCATGTGGACTATTTTCCCTTGATGTTGTCTCAAGCACGACACCGGTCCGCTGGTCGGGATCAAAGGGGTTCCAACAACCTCTTTTTTCCTCTCCTCCTCCTTGTTTTCGTTCCTGTTTTTATTTTTATTATTTATTTTCAGTTGCCCAGTTTTCCACATCAGTATCGGTGTCAAGGCAGAAAACCCCGACAAGGGTATCTGCCCGGGATTTTCAATGTTGGGCAATTGTCCGACGGATGATAAGATTTCAATTGGATGATCTGACTTGATGAGATTGGGGTACCTTCCAAAGTCCATTCAGACCAAACCTACGACTGAGAGACTGAAATTTTCGCTTAAGTTTAAACGCCTGCGACATGCTATAGTGGTGGTGCGATCGGTCACCAACCGCATCTGGCGAGGACGCAGAGGCATACGGGCGTTGGAATACTAAGTCTCACTTCTATTCTACTTAAAATAATAACGGTTGAGCGATTCAGACCCTAAATGGCTAATAAGGACCGTCGTGCCAGGTGCGTAGTCGGGGGGGGGGTCGGTCCTATGGCAGAAAGAGGCTAGTAGGGCCTGCTATGCCATAGGCCGGCAGGATGGTTGGGTGTGGCTCTTCGTATAGGAGAACCGCCCCTACTATCCTCGTAATAGGAGCTCGCCCAGTAGGTAACATGCCAGTCTGATGCGCCATGGATATTGGGATCGAATCTGACATGCGCATAACTCACTTTGTTGGAGCTACCGCGCGGCCAAAGGCAATAAGGCGTGATTGAAGTCGACCGTGAGATCGCGTGGTCAAAATCAACCGCGCGGCTACTGCATCACCCCTGCGCAAGGATCACACGTATAAATCGAGATATGGTCCAAAAAAATTATTCTCGACTCCGTAACTTCAAAGGAAGAAGGGGGGGGGGTTATGATATGCAGTTGGAGTGACCGTGGCTTAAGTCAATGGAATTTAAGAAAAAAATAAAAAAATAAAGCAAACAGCATCAGATGACGCTCAGACAAGTGGCTGAGGACTTACAGTCCCCAAAGAGGGATATCAGGCTCCCGTTGAAAACGGGCAACCATTTCTTTTTAGGTAAGTGAGTATCTTTTTTATTTTTAGTTTTTTTTTTTAGCTTCTTTGGTTTAGATTTTTTTAGATGTTCTTTTTTAAATTTCCTCTTCTTGTCCAAAGAGCTGTTAAAAATGCCCTTTTGTTGAAAACGAATGGGTAAAAGTCTCTAACTTTGCAATTGGTCTCACACCTCTTCCATTGATAGGATGAGCAAAATTGAACGAATTTGCTCCAGAGCATGGAAACATACGTCGCAATAGGGCAGCCACATTTTATTTCAGGTAAGTTTTTTTTTTTTTTTTTTTAGTCCCTTTCCCGTTTTGTAACGTGGTTGTCGCTGCTTCTGGAAGACAAACAGGGCGCCACTCCACCATACACCATATGCACAAAAGACAAAAATTATGGTGGTGTATTTTTTCACGTTCTGGTGGAAGATCTATCCGTGAGGAGCAGAGCTTTCATAATGGAACCAGTCTGTCTCTCCCATGCAGTTGGAGCTGTAGTTCAACAAGCATGGGGTTGCACCAGTACGTAACGAACAAGGTAAGTTTCATTTTTTTTTTCTTTTTTCTTAAAGTTTGTTTCTCCTTGTATCCCATGGTCGTTAGGGGCTTGAGCAGTAGAGAAGACGGGGAAAGGGCAGTTATGAGCAGCCATAGAGAAGGGAAAAACGTGCATACGGTCTCATGGATGAAAACAACAGCCGGTTTGGCTGTATGGGAGCATGACAAGATCCCGCTCCATATGGCACAAATATTCGTGGCCGCGAGATCTAGAATCTCACAGCCTACGACACACGCGTGAAGGTGAAGTTGAGGGAGTTAGAAAAAGAGAGGGAGGAAGAAAACGGGAGGCTAGGAAAGGAAGGACCTACTCCTCCCAACCTGCCAACTTTCATTCCCGTTTTCAGGGGAGAGGCAGAGGAAAATGAGGTAGGGTTGTTGCATGCAACATCGTGCACCTGGTTGAGGAAAGGGCCACGTGTAGTATAATTAGATTTAGTTTATTTTTATTTTTCTTTTGTTTGCTTTCTTTTTATTTTCGTGAAGACACTTGTCCGCACAGGGTGCTAAACTGCCTGAGATAATTGTCAGGCTCCCGTTTTTAGAGGGAGTCTGAAAAATGAGGAGTCATAAAGGAAAAGGCCAAGTACAACTTTTTTCTCGATGTATCTGCCCTGAGAAAAGGGTCCAAGTACATCAAACTAAAAGGGGTTGTATCTCCTCAACCCCTTGTCAAAAAAATAAAAGAAAAACAGATTTGGAAATGTCATGACCTCAACTATCTCATGAAATTCCGAGATAGCTGAGGAAGAGAAATGAAAAAGAAAAATAAGGGCAGTTAAAGAAACTACCCCCACTAAGGTTGTGGTTGTCGTACGTCCAAAGTTAGCCTTTGATCTTGGCCAGATCAAGGGCTCACTATGAGCCCGCGATTTTGCCTGGGGACTGGAGTGACGTCCAACCCTCCTCAGCCACTATAAAACAGACAGTTGTCCTCAACCGCCACGCAGAAAGCACTCGTGCTGCCAATGTGTAGCAAGCATACTTGAGTGTTCCTGGGCTGCTGGAAGAGCTGTCAGAGGCAACGTGGGAGGATGCTGGAGGTCTGCAATGGAGCGCGAGAGGAGCAGGGCAACCATAGCCAGGGTAAGGAGCACTTTGCTTCACTTCCCTCTGGCTGGTGCTGGTCCAGTGGAGCGGCACTCGGGACTCTGCGGGACCAAGGCGGCACAACAGGAGTATAATTTAGACCTGGATTTTGTCAAGGGCCCATACTTTATTAATTTGATGGAGGTTTTTGTGGCAGCGGTGGACGTTAGGGTCATTCTAGTGGACGTACCGGCGGGCAGACCTTTGGAAGACAACTTTCCCACTTTAGTAAGGAAATGCTGTCAAATTGTTTCGATGGCGAGCGGCGGACGGCAACGCTTATTGGCGGTGGTACCGGCAAGCGGACCTCGGCAGGCTGTTTTCCCACTTCTGAGGGGAAATGCTGCCGAAATCTTTCGGTGTCAACGACAACCACTCTTGCAGCGTTACGCAACCGAAATTGTAGTTCTCAGGCAGACACTAAGTGGAGGGAGAGTGATATATATTTTTGGTGCGACGAGGGGCTCGCCGTCAACGTCGGTGAAGGGGGAAATTGCAGCGGTACGGCAGACGACACTAGAGGTATCGACAATAATATGTCAGTCGGACCAAGTTTGTCACGGTGGAATGACACATTGTTCTTTTTTTGTATGTGCATGCCGACGGTAGCGTGACCATTGAACATTGACCAAGTGAGATCTTTTGGGCCCGACGAGGCATGCGAGTAGAACAGGCGGTGCTGACGGAATCCACACTCACGAGCTTTATTTTTTTTGTGAGGCTTGGTAGAAGTGGTTTCGCATACGTCATCATCAAGTGTTGGAAGGAATAGTGCAGAACCACATGGGACTAGTTGGAACCAATGAACTTGTTTTTTTTTTGGGACGTGTGCGGCTCGCCGTTTTCACACTTGGGGTTAATGAGTGAGGGATTTGCGAGTCGGGAACAAATTGGAACTATTCGTTGGCTTGAGACTTGCCTTGGGACTGCGGTTTTCTTCGGCGATGAGTATATTTTTCTTGGCTTTCTTGAGTGAGTCAGGGGACGTTCGTCAAGGTCAGTTGATTAACTCAGATTCCTTATTACACCTGTGTGAACCCACACTTTGCTTAACCCTATTTGTTTTGAATGTTAAAAAAAACGGTTGAGTGAAGCGTGTGTGGTCATGCATGTGAAAAAGTAGGATCTGACAGGAGTGTGGATTGTTGGATTTTTTTGGACCTGTGGTTGTTTTTGAGTGTGCAGGTAGGTAGAAGGATGTTTGCAAAGAAGATTGATTATGCCTATTTAAGAAAAAGGAAAATGATTGTCTTCCTTTTACTTCTCACCTGCCTGCATGAAAAAAAAGTGATTCGTTATTTTGAAAAACGTTAATTTTGTGCGCACAGTATAATGAATTTGATTGAAATACGGCAAATAAGGTTAAATAGACTTAGTTTTTCTCGAGGATTGACCCTTTCTGTCCCGAATAGTTTTTCTCGAGGATTGACCCTTTCTATCCTGAATAACCTTGTGTACCTATATCTGTCCAAATGATTCTCATTATCTATCATGTCTAACTTTCTTTTCGTCTAGGATACCTCGAGCGTAAGAAATGAGAACAACTAAAAAATATTTGCGGTGAACATGTTCTCTTTTTGAAGGAAGTATCTAGGGCGGGGGCTCGTTGCTTTAGGAGTTGGCCCTGTTATCGACTCAGAGCAGACCGTTTTACGGGGGGGTACTTTGTCGATTCGGTGGAGATGGCCCGACTTCTGAGATTCGAGTCGTGTGCTCGGGTGAGGAGGAGGAGTACCCCAACTTCCTAGAGGGAGAGATATGCAACACCTCAAGTAATGCACCTGATCAAGAATCATTCGCAAGACAACATGTCATCCAAGAAGATTAGAAACATACAAAGACGAGTGTGTGCATGTCTAATCTTAGGTCGACGGTATGATGGAATGAATAATTTTGGCAGCACATGTCATCCAGTCAAAACGAGGGCAGTTTGACTACCTTATCGACCGAATTCGAGGTTATTATCGAAAGCCAACTTCCAGTTGGCGGCCCAATATGATATTTTATTTTTTCGAGGTCGACTCGAGATGGTCGTATTTTATTTTGATATGGTGTTATTGGATGTATCTAATGATAAATTGGATTCTTTTAGTTTTCATTTCAGATTGAATATACCTTCCTATCGACTATGGTCGATTCCTTTTGATATAATTATATGTGGTTGTTATAACTTTTTTTGACTCGTGTCTAAAGAGACTAGGATTGAGTTGGGGGTTTCATGCTTGATTCAGACCGTCCTAGTCGACCGGCGTCCGCTTCGTACTTAGGAGATCAACTCCCTAAGGAACGAATGACGTCCGGGTTCAATAGGCGTTTTAACCGTTGTCGGTGCGAATACGCTTACAAGGGTATCCGCCCTGTTTTTTGCAGATGACAGGAAAAAAGTTTGGTTTAAAGCTTAAATATACAGCTCAAGGCGCGGTTGCGTCTGTGGTTTACGTTGACTGGATGGTTGACTAGAACATAGAGTGTGTAGGCGGGCAAGCTTGAGGCGCGCGTGATCTTATTTGTTGATGATTAAAGAGTCGGCGTAATCGCCGGCCTGAATTTGTTATGTTATGATTAAACTAGGACTTAAAAGATTTTCTCTTGATTGGTGCGCTCGCTGTGACTTGTGCTTACGTGCGGAGCACGATGTCGACGACGACATGGTTCGGTATAGTCGCGTGGTGGACGTAGAAGGTTGACGGCTGTGAGTGCTGTTGGTAGGCCGATCTGAGGGCTTAAAACGTTTCGGTAGGTCTGCGTGTTGCGCAATATCCATTTATTTAGGTGTTCGTTAGAACTAGATCCAGCCTTGGGCTTAGTAATATTGGTTACAGTGTCGGACTTTCACTTGGGAGATTCATGGATCAAGATTAAGCGGCGATGACGCGAGTATGTCAGAATAGCGAGAAAGAACCGATGGGGTTGAGGAGCCGGCGGGGCTATCCCCCTTCACTTTGTTGTAGGTGGCGTCAAAACGGTACTAGCGGTTCCTTTTTCCTCGTCCATCGTCTTCGCGCCCTCTGGTGCTCTATGACTTAGGTGCGATGCTGGATTTAGGGATCGTCGTGAAGATCGAGGGCCTTGAGCACGCGCCTCTCTTGACGAGGTCGTTCGGATTCCGGCGTGTCGGAGCGTTGGCAAAATTCCCTTGCTCCGCCCATCTTTAAGTTTGGATTGGGGAGGTCAATGTGTGTTGGGGGTCCACGCGTGGACCAGGCCTGTGCGAGGCAGACGGTGAGAGCAGGGCACGATGGGGAGACCGATTGTAGTAAGCCCATCTATGGAGCCGGCTCCGCTTCAGTCCGCGAGCTTTTATTTGGGTATTGGATACTACCACCAAGGTCTACATCAGGTCCGTCTCGCCAAGGCTCACGGTTGTAGAGCCGCAGCGGGGCCGTGTCGTCGACCCCGCGATCTGCGGTGAGAAAAAAAAATGTGAAGTTGGCCGGTGGGAATAAAAAAAGGACACCCGGGAGAGGACAACAGTGCCGCTGTTACATGCGGACTGGCCGTCGGACGAAGGTATATGGGCAAACGATTAGTGGAACTTACTAGTAGCTAGTTCTCTGCGAAGATTTCCTCAAGATAGTTGGAACTGTACAGACCCTGCCGGAGGCAGCGTTGGCCTTAGGAGCAAGGTGGGCAGCCACGGAGGAAGGCGAGCGCAAAGGGGCGGAGTGGACGGAACTGTCGAAGCCGTAAAGACCGGGTCACCATGACTACCGGGCTCTGCACAGTGGCAGTGGGCGAGGCAGACAGCAAAGCGGACGAGCATGTCGGGCTGCATCAGATGCTGTTAGGCCAACATGACGAAGAAAGGGCAAGGTGCGAAAACAGGGAGAACGGATTTGGATGTCCGTCTGTGCGAAGTGCGACGAGAGCGAAAGCCAGCGGGGTAGATAGCCAGGGGAGGACATTGATAGCAGGCAATGTGCGCTAGGATGGTGATGCGAAACAACGAGGTACGAGCACAGTAAAAGGGGAGTGCACCCGGACGCGAATTTGGGTTGGGTCCATTCACAAACAGAAATGTGGAAGGAATGGATATGGCAGGTTAGAAAACGCATGGTTCGCTCGATGCTTGATGGAATCGGGCGAGCCAAGATCCGTTCCGCGGGATTTAGGCCGGGGCGAACCTGATTGTGAAGACGGATTTGGAAGATAGTTAGTAGATTCAGAAGTTAGTGAGAAAAAACATGCACGGGAGATGGCGGAAAGTGGAGGAGTGGGAGAGAGAAATTTGTGTATCTTAGTCACATCGTGACCAATTTGGTCAAACTAGAGGTCGAAATCATGGTTCTGAGGCTAGGCGAAATAGATTATGAGGTTAGTTTTAGGAGAAAGTCAGTGGATTAGGAGGTTAGTAGAGAAAGTGGTGCGCCGGGGCTATGGTGGGAGCAAAAAAAAAAGGGGGGGGGGGATAGGAAACACATATCTCCCTCGATTCCGAACGGAATCAGGCGAGGAAGGAAATTTTTGAAGTGAGGATGCATCTATCCACGTCTTTGCGGAAGATTCATTCGGGTTATGCTCATCCTATTGATGGACGCTGTGTAAGGACAGTCACAGGGTCGGAGACTTACATGTTGGTCGGGGCGATGCTCGTTATATTGATGGAAGTTGCATGAGGACAGTCGGTGCGCTGCTCACCATGTCGATGGTAGTTGCATGACCACAGCGACGCCTGCGCCAAACAGTTCCTAAGTCTATACTCACGCAGGGGCTCCTTCACATAGCATCTGTTTCGTGCAACATATCTCCCTATGGTCTTGCAGAAGCTTCCTTCCTACGTATATGAACCTTGACGGGCTACCCAGCTGATGCACACGTGAGACTGTTGAATAGTAGATGTAAGTTCGAATCCAGCAGTGACTAGAGTAAGATTATTCCGGTGTAACGGAGGGTTGGCAGCTGAAGTCGGGAATACTTACCTCGTCATGGCCGTGCTCGTTGCTTTGTCGTCAGCCCTCTACCTCTGAGCTGGTTACCTTTCTTGACCGTATGATTGACTGGTACGTTCACAAGGAGGGGAGGAAAGGAGTAAGCACGTACCTTGAAAGCCCGCCAATGCGGGATGAACTGAACCTCAAACTATAGCGTCAAACCGTTGTCGGCGCGAACACCGTGACAAGGGTATCCGCCCTTGTTTTTGCAAGTGACCGGAAGTGCGAGTAGAGGTCTAAAGTGTACTGCGCGAGACGCGCCTAGGTCAGCAGTTTGGTTACGTAGGCAAGTTGCTTGATTAGAGTGGAGCGGGTGTGGGCGCGCGGGATTAAGGCGCGCGTGTGATTTTTCTACTTTGGATTATGCAACCGGCATAGTTGGTCGGCCTGACTCTGGCTACTAGGAGTAAGAGGTGCCCGTGGTAGGGATAGGTGACCGTTGATAGTCTAACGTGCGAAGTAGGGTGCGGGGCAGCCATGGCACAAAGAGAGCAAGCCGGCGTAGGAGCCTAGCGGTAGCGTGCCTAATGGGAGGCAGGAATGAGGCCTGGGGGCTGCTCCGCACCTGTTCATATGGAATACCGCGCTGGCCAGTACCAGGCTTGGGCTTAGCCCTATAGGCAAGGCCCGTGAGGTAAGACCAAGTACCAACGGTCCTCCTCCCCCACCCGGTTTTCTCTTTTTTTTATTATCATTATTTTCTTTTACCCCTAAGGTCTTAGAAAGTTTTCATTTTTTATTTTTGTGAGGCAAGGCCGGTGCCGGTACCGAGGCTGCAGTGAAGCCCTCAACCTAGTTTCGTGGGTACACCACGAACTGTCGGGGTTTCACTGGGGTGTTGTAGTCCTTCGAGACATCTGTTAAAATTGGAACGATACAGAAAAGATTAGCATGGCCCCGACGAGTATAAAGCAGGGGGGCAGCCTGACGCTGTTGCGGCGTATGGGAGCTGTCGCTGCTGCGTTCTTCCCCCGGCCAGTTAGTTGCTAGAGCGCTGCAGTGGGAGACCGGTAGAAGGAAGACAATGGCGGAACCCGGATGGGGAGGGAAGTCAGGTGCATGCAAGTAGTAAAGAAGGATGGCGGAGACAAGCGCTGTCTCTGGCAGCTTGACTGTCGAAGAAGAAAGGCGGGGAGAAATAGAGTGGGAGACGTTAGGAAGTGCACCTGGGCGTGGGGCCTCGCCAAATATGTTGAGCACTGGAGGTGCTGGACATGGCGGGAGGGGAGAACTCATATCGCACTCATTTCCTAATGAAATAGAACGGGAAAAAGGGCTGGACAGGGGTTTTTGATGACAAGCGAACTCAAATCTATGGTTAGAATGGGAGGAAAATTAGTGTAAGAGAAGTTATTGGAAAAATATCGTGCGTGGGAGTTTCGTGGGAGTAGATATGGCCGTAAGGGAGAAGTGAAGAACTCGCTCGTTTCTTGATGAAAACGAGCGAGGGAGGAACCGGTTTGGGGGTTTTAAAAGGGGGCGAGTTTGATGGCGGAGTCAGAATGGCGAGTTGGGGAGTATAAAGGGAGTTAGGAGTGAATAGTGGTGCGTGGGGTGATGGATATGGCAGGAAGGAAGGCACAGGGCGCCTCCGATTCTCAACAGGTTCAGAAGAGTACGGGTGCGAAGCGGGGGTTTTGAGCGGTTGCGAGTTGAACGAGGCGGTCCGATTTGGAGATGGGGCGGCGGGTCTGGTGGCGCAGGATGCGGAGCTGTGCGGATAGGCTATGTGTTCGATCGAAGGATGTGAACCTGGCCCAAGCGCTGGCCAGGTACTTTCAATAGAAGAGAATATAGGTGTCGGGGAAGGATATAAACAGCATGTAGGTAGAAGGGCGAGTGATTCCGGATGTAAGGCCGTACCATACGTGCAATAGAGGAAATGTATATGTATATATATATATAAATATATAATAAACGAAAAGAAAATAATAATGTATATTTTCGTGTTCTAGTGGAGGATCCATTCGGTTTTGCCCGCCTTTCGATGAAAATAGGGGGGGCTATGAACTGGCGATGGGGAATGAACCAAGCTTTACGGTGACAGGCTGTGCCGGTTTTCTCAGGCTATGGATCACCATGAACTTGACCGTCATTGCGAGCTGGGTGCCTCAAAGGAGGGGGAGCTGGGCAGAGAGGCCGGCGGTCGGCAAGGTTGGCACGGGCGTACAGAGGGGTTCAATAGTCTCTCAATAGACTGAGACATAGTTCGTTCTACAGGGTGAAGGAGTGAAACGGGGGAAGATGCTTGCCTGATAGTGAAGAGTTGCACGTTTCCTTGGGGAGGATAGAGTAACAATGAAGTACCGGAGGGCCGAGGCGCCGTACACTCGTGTCAGTCAAAACGGAGAGGCTATAGGCGAGCCGTTAGACTAAATACGCACCTGCTGCACTGCGCACTAACTGGTCGACGGTCGAAGTAGAGAGGGAAGGGATTAAGGCACCTATCTTGAGTATGCTGCAGATCCACCACGATTGACTATAGGAGCACGGGTGTAAGCCAACTCGCGGTGGAAGGCACCTACCTGGAAGTTGGCGGCGGACTGCTGTATCAGCAGCCTGCGGACTGGGCATGTTGTGGGGTCGCCATCCTACAAAATTGGCATCTCCAGATGCAGGCGGCTATGGCTGGTTGCTGCCCGCAACCCCCACATAGCTGCGTACTGCGGGCATACCGCTGCTGACTGTGGCAGGCTATGGCACAGTGCTGCTGGCTGCTATTGACAACCACTGTATGATGTTGCGGGTGACTGTAGGCTGCCACTGGTGACTGCTGATGGTGCTGGGGTGGAGCTGCCGCTACGTACTCTTGACCACCGGGTACAACTACTGTTACTGCTGGCTACCGCTGTGTGTTATTGTTGCTGCCAAGGTTGACTGTGCACAGGTCATCGCATGTTGTCGGTTGCTGGGTACTGCATACTTGCTGGCCGCTACATACTGCAACATACTGCTGCAGACTGCTGTATATCGCGCTATGTATGGACTGGGACTGCTACCAACTGTTGTCGTTGCTATTGACAATTACTGCTATAGGCTGCTGCAGGGGGACATGCTACGGCTATGTTCGGTGCCCTCTACCGCCGATTTTTGACTGTACACAACAGCTGTTACTATCGACTGTGCGCAGACTACTGCCGCAAGCTGCCGTAGGTGGTGGGAGAACAACTGCTGCATGTTACGCACGGACTGCTGCGGTATACAGACGACGGTTACTCCCTTTGACGACAGGCAAGCTGATGCTGCTGATTGACCGAGCCCCGGGTTGCTGTTGCACACTGTTGCACTCTGCTGCGTATTGTCGTACACTATTGCGGGCTGTTGTTGACTAGGGCACGAGCTGCTGCTGTGTTGCTGGTTGTTGCATGCTGCTAGTGGCTGTTGGGGATTAAGGCCATTGTTGTTGACCATCGGTGAGTATCGTTGCTGCGCATAAGGACTGACACAGGGTGCTGGGCGGCTGCAATTGGGCTTAGAGGAGTAGTTGGACTTAGAGAGGGATCTTGATGCTATGCGTTGGGGGCTCGTCAAGAGGTGTTACTTCGGCAGTTGGAATTCGTAGACCAAGCTGTCAGTTGGCCGCCATTGCGGGGCCCTCAGGCGAACCAAGATAACAAGGCCCCCTCACGGGAGTCCGAGTGCGCCCTTCTGAGAGTCTCTATACTTTCTCTATCTGTTTGTCTTACTCCAAGTCTAGTCAGTTGGTTACGAGGGGAGGGCGGCAGGGGAGATTGCAAGCTGTAGGTCCGCATCAAGGCTCTGTGGGGAGTCCTCCCACCGATTGCGGGAGCTCTGCCGGAACCTAGGCGAGGTTCTGGAGGCGGGGAACCACCAGGTATATCCCTTTCCATCTGTATAATCCACTACACCCATGTTTGCATATCCCCCTATAGTTTGATTGATGTATGAGTGCTTGACCCTATGATTTTCGTTTCCTATTCAGGACTTAACCAGACAAAGTAAAAGAACGCATGTATAAAGCCAAGTTTCGACTTCTTTGTCTGATTGAAAGCAGATTGTGGGATTGCATCTGGGGGAAAGTCACCGTAGGAGAAAGACGGTATTGTATGAAGTTTGACGGGGTCAACCAAATGCTGGGCCAATTCCATAAGTTTGGGAAGGCCCAGTGCTGCGTTTTATTTTGTATTGCCTGGAGGACAAGACAAATCCATAAGTTTGGGTGGTCTGGTTGCTCTGACTTGTGAGGGCTGAATGTGATTGCTTCTTCATGCGCCAGTTAAATCCATAAGTTTGGGTAGTCTGGCGACCTTGTTTATTTGGGGTTTTTCACAGGTTCTTTGGTTTCTGAACGAGGAGGTGAGCATGTCCCATAAGTTTTGGTGACTCTACCTCTTCCTGCTTTGGTCTAAGAGAAATAAACCAGGCTGAGGACCAAGACATGTTCCATAAGTTTGGGTGGTCTTGGTCCAACGCCTCGCACATGCTGGAACCGGAAGGCTATAACTTTGATATACTTTACCATTATACTATTTATGAACAGGCTAGTTAGGCAGGGTTCCATAAGTTTGGGTGGCCTGACTATAGCTTATCACCAACTGAAGAGAGTACTTAACTAAGAATAAACTTGTGGTACGACGGGGCAGGCTGAGTTTTGAGCTGAAGATGATCGACTCAGCTATATGCTACCTCAAAAGACTAAGTATGGACAATTATATAAACCTTGGATACTTAAACAGTTCAGGGCGACTACGATGGCCTAGTCATATGCCCAAAGAAGAGAAAAATTATTGTGCCCTGTGTTTGTGTATACTTCTTCGTTGGGCTAGACATGTTCCATAAGTTTTGGTGGTCTAGCTGGTATAAGGGATACGTCATTGAAAGGCTACGAACTATTGTTTGCTAGGGTAACTTGGGGATGGTGAGAGAGTGCATGTTTGTGGTTTGACCTGCATGTGACTGAGTGATGCCACTTCTTAGTCTGAACTTGGATTAGATAGGTAGTTGCTGTAGTTTCTCGCCACGGGCTAGAGCCATAGGAGTTAGAGTCATTTCTTGCATTTTCTGGGCTCGTTTTTTTTTACTTAGATCCATTGCTGGAGTTCTGGGATCCTTTATTTATACTTGGTTTTGTATAGATCTTGGTAAGCCACTTTCTCTAAGGGAAGCGCTGCCGAGATTTCTACAAAATCAAGGAGTTAGTCAAAACTTTGACTCTGTTCAGGATCCAGACTTGATGACTTCTTTGACTTAGTAAGAATCTGGGGAGCCTCCTTTCCTAAAGGAGGTGCTGCCCAAATTTTTACTAATTCAGGGAGTTAGCCAAAATTGGGCCCTTAAGGGTCAAAGTCATGGTCAGGTCCCAAACTTGGCTTTGTATAAATCTTGGACTAGCACGTCCCCTACGGGAAGCGCTGCCGAAATTTCTACAAAGCTAAGAAGTTGGTTGAAATTTTGTCGTGAAAGGGCTTAGACTTTATGTCTAAGTTCAAATCTGACTTAGTATAGATCTGGGGGGTCTTCCTCTCTGAAGGAAATGCTACCAAAATTTTTGCTAGGTCGGGGAATTAGGCAAATTTTGACTTTCTGGGATCCAAAGTTTGACTTTTTGGACTAGTGTATCTTCTGCGATGTCACTTTTCCTATGGCAAGCGCTGCCAAAATTTTCCTAAGTTAGAGGAGTTAGCCTATATTTGGACAAGTGGCGACCTATGTAGGGGAGGCTATGGCGAGGTCCACCTTACGCTGAGTGCTATCCAGAGGTGGACCTAGACTTGGTTAGATATGACGGCTCAAATAAGGTTAGAATGTGGAGATCACTCTCCCTGAGCGGGTAGACTTAGCTTGGGATTGGTCTGGCTTGTGTCACAGGTCTTTTGGATCAAGTCGCTTCAGGACGGGGGCTAGACTCAGCTTGATCCTATTAGGATCACCTTCTGTTGTCACAGATAACAGGTCGGTTGCCAATTCGTCGGTTTACGACTCAACCTCAACCCACTCTCCTTACTCAACCTAAAGAGGCTTCAGCCCTGGTGATCTTTTCTGTTTTGTTAAGGTTTCACCCGGACTTTTATTGAATGGTCATTTAACAAAGGTATTGAGTATTTACTTAAGGTTGGTTGGCTGGTGGTTGGGGCTTGCATGTCTGAGGCGAAGGGTATGAGCATGAAGATTGGTTGGAGTTGACTCCGTGTAGTGCATTGACTTCTGCTTGACTCTTTGATGTGATTGCAGGTATGTTCCGTGACTTGGATTATTAGATTGGACTGCCCTGCGATCTTATATATGTTCATGAGGAGACCCACTGTGATTGTGAGATGTGATCGTCACATGTTTATTCCCCTACATGTATATATATATATATGTACGTATGTACGTGTACCTGTGTGGGGTGTTAGCGTGGCCTGAGGGGCTGCGTACTAAGGGCCTCGTCCAGGGTTGGAATGAATAGAAGGGAGGAAATAACCCCTCTATTTATATATACGCTTCTGAAGAAATTGTGGTCGGACGTTAGCCCTGAGCCTAGAATACGATGGTCCTTGCCCAGGACGACCCAGGTCCCGGGACTAACTCTGAAAAGGTTCACTTCCGATAAAAGTCGAAGGTACTTTCCTTGTTGGGATTTATTTTGGTGGAACGATAAAGTTCCGGGCGGAAGGGTCAGCGTGTCGCTGGTGATGCCCCAGACAACTTACCACCGCTCCAAATCCCTTCCTGCCCTAGGGACCGCCTTACCCCGCACCCTTTGGGACACCTCAGGGTGCAGAAGGCGGTAAAGCCCTCATGCCGGTTTTGCGCCCGCTAAAGGGTTACCTCCCTTAACGCGCACTTCAGTCGACGCCTGAGCATCGGACGCAACCGCATGGCTTAGAATAGGCCATTTGGGTATGGGCACCACATAATGCGCCGTCATCGCAGTTGCTCACGTAGAGCTGCATAGTGAATTGGTATGCGTGGATCCTATGTTCGAGCGATCTTATACTAAACCTCGCGTACGGCAGTTACCGACTTCCACTGCGTAAAGTTATGGGTTGGATACAAAGGGACTAGAAGTGTGTCGCGTTGTACGTCCTTTGTGTCGTTCAGTACTCGTGTGCGTGTGTGCGCGTGCTTCACTTTTGTGTACCTTGTAGTGGTGTGTGCGTGGCGTATGGGATACGTCCTAGTCGACCGGTGACGAGCCGCGCTTGGGACCTCAGCCCCCCAAGACGTCGGCTCACGTGCGGGTCTGATAGAGGCGTAGTACCGCGCGTACCTCTTATGCTACAGCGAACGAGAAACACCCTCGACTGGTCCACCTCTGCGATTGCAGCTGATCAGCTTTCGTATTGTGGACTGGTAGCTCGGCGGGGATACGCCCACAGAAGGGAGGTGACAACTCCCGTAAGGTGGAGGTAGTCGTGCCTCGCGTAGGCCCTGTCTTGTCGTAGGGGCTCGTGAGAGGTATGGCTGGCGCACCCGGCCGGAGCGGCTTATGGAGGCTCCGTGTATATACCACGATGGGGACGTGTACTCTGACTCCTGCGTGACGCGGCCGAGAGGGTCCCGCGCTACCTCTAAGTGGTGCCGGACCGATGCGCTCGACACCGTGCCTAAGGTTGAAATGACAAAAAGGTGGAACAGCGAGGCTGCAGGCAGACAGGTGCGAGGCTCAACCGGCTGAGTAAAGTCGTATAAGTTCTATCTGGAGGAGGGGTGTCGACCGAGGCTTAGTAAGGAAGATACAATTGGTGTCTGTGCGCGGTCCGCCTGCTGAATAGCCAGCTCGCCGCGCAGTTAGTAAGAAGAAAGAGGGAAACGACTATATCTTTGATCTGCTGCTTATGTCTTGAGCCGTGGTCAGATACAGTTCAAACCAAGAAACATTGCGGACGGAGCAAGATTGAGTGGTATGCTCAAACCGTGTTGTTGAGATTGCTGCTATTGGTTTACTCGACGGTGCACAATTTGTTGTTGCTGGTTCCCTTGACTGTGTACAGACTATTACAGGTTGTTGTGCATCATGATTCAGGAATCAATGGGTTTTTGTTGACTCAGTGTTATTGGGGCACAATGAATTGCCGTTGTGTTTTGGTTATGGCCGATACTATTCGATGCACAGTCGTTCTGGGACTTGAAATCATGATCTGCTAAGGTACGGTCTTGTCAACACACTACTTAGTGTTTGTGAGGGCGCAGCAAACAGATGCGAAGATTGCAGAACTACTCGTTAGCAGGCGTGCTGCCCGTATTGCTATATGAAGGGGAGCTACCGGATTGCATACTTACCTATTGGCTGAGGCACGCTGTCGAGCGCATCGGCCCTCGCGTGAAACGAGGGCCCTCCCGGCCATGCCACGCAGGAGTTTACCTAAAACATAACTTTTAGAGACAACTCGGGAACGACGCATACTGTTCCRTGAACCGCCGAGACGGACGCGGTTGCTTCGCTCCTTCGCCGCTCTAGCCGGGTGCGCCAACTATACATCCCGCGGTCCCCTACGACAGGAAAGGTTCCCGCGGGGCATAAACTTGCATCCCTAAGGGGCTGTCACCACCCTTAGGGGCGTATCCCTACCGAGCTACTGATCCACGTGCGAAGGCTTTTATGTGCAATCGCAGAGCTAAATCAGCCGAGGGCGTTTGCTCGTCTCGCTGCAGTATAGGAATTGTTTGACTAAACGCCGAATGAACCCGTGCATCGTTCGTTCCCTGAAGCGCTGATCTCCCAAATACGAAGTGTACGCCGGTCGACTAGGACATTCTCAACCAAACGTGAAAACGATCCTTAGTCCCTAGCAATCAAACAACAAAAATCCTCATACTTAAAACAAAATCACAGAATCCAAATCGTTGACTTGATGAGCTGGTCTGACAAAGTGTCTCTTTTTCAACCTGTATGACTGAAATAACTTTTATATTGTCGTTCCAAGATTATTAATTTAAACTCATAATGATTTTCTTATCATGACTACTGAAACTTGTCATGAATAGCTTCTGTAAATAAATATCACTGACACCATGCAGATCAACAAGTGATCTGGTTTCTGGTCGATGTTTGAACTCCCGGTTCGACCTCGCTTCCGTACCATATTCAATTATTTTGGAGGAGCGAGTGACAACCTTGTTGGTGGCTTTGCCCTCCTGTACAATAATTACTTTTTCTGTTTCACGAATGATGGAGTATCCATCTCTAATGCCAAGTTATGCAACGCAGAAGTATTTCATCTTCCGCTGCTTTGCTTGACAACTTTTTCATACGTTCGCTTTTCACTTTATCCAGATTATTTTTGTGCGAACGATTACCCCTCAATGCATAAGCATGATAGTGAAATCATCGGGGTAATCCGAATACTATCAATCCGGCGGTCCTAACTACATAAAGGGTTTTGTTTTTATTTTTAGATTACCTCGTGAAACCATAAGTTATATGGTTTCCTCAAGGGGACTGAGTCCATGCGAAGTGTTTTCTGAAATCTGAGTAAGATTTCAGAAGACGATGTCTAATCCTGGTAAATCTCTCACCCGCCTCGCACCTGTGCCTCCAATAAATCCAAACATGCCATCTCGTCGTCGTCGAAAATCAAAGTAGACATTTGTCCACATCGCATGACTCTAACAATCCGAGTATTATAGAAGGAGGTCATCCGAGAGGCTAACCTCCAAACTATAACTCGGAGAGGTCGACTAAGTCCAAACAGGTGTCGAGTCTCTGTGTCCCGGATCCGGACGACGCCGAAACGCCTACCGGACGAGGTAATCTTGATACTCACAATGACTCGAGAGAGACATTGGAGGTTACTTGCGCGGTGGAAATACAAAGTATAACCGTAAAGCTCGTCGGAAGTTCGAGCCGTGTTAGCTCTGAAATCCGCGCGAGTATTAGGGAAAAATCCCTCGCCACTTCGAAGCAGTCCAATGAAGCCGAACCAGTTGATAGGAGATCCATCTCGTACTCGTAAAAGTCGCGCTGCACTCCTGATGAGATCCTCCTCGGGTGTATCGTGAACCAGCAGATACCTCGGGATTGTCAAGTCTCGTCGTGCTCCAGGCATCTGCATATCAGAACGAATCCAAATTAATCGCGTAAAACCTCCTCGAGTTCTTCAGCTTCATCTTCCAAATCATCATCATATAATGCTTCGGCTCCTATAATAGCGAACCTATTGTCACGTATCCGCTCTGCGTAGTATATGTCCAAGAATAGGCCTTATCGCTCATTTAGTCAAAGCACGTAACCAACGAACGTCAACCTTATTTCCGGGATCTCGTCCACCCGTGGATTGAGTTCGTATGGCTGCAATATCACCAAGTTCATATTAACGAAGTGGCGTTCAGGCAATGGCGGTGCGAACTCGTAGTGAATAACATCCAAGCTAATCGGTCTCCTGAAAATAAGTTGTCTGGGGGGTCTCTGCGCACTGTCATCCCAAAATCGCGGAACGTCCTCCTCTGAGTACAGCTATGACGGGTTATAAACAACTCGGCCTATCTTTTCTACTCTTTCTCCAGTACGCCTTTGGATTTCAACCCTTTCGGCCGCCGAATTGCGGTCGTAGAAAAGGAACAGGTCCATGGATCCCGCAACCATCTGAAAGAAAAAGGAAGACGAATGTGATCAAGTTAAAACTAAGTATCACTTAAAATATTTGTCTTCCTTCTGGCCCGTGCTTCTTATGGCACGACCAACCTCGTCAGGAGTATCAAAATGTACTCCGTTCAGCTAGTGGAACATGAGTCGGGCTGCTTGTGGCGCCAACTCTCCATACGGTAGTAGTACCTAGGATGACAACTTAAAACAGGATTGCTAAGGCAATTTTCCTTTTTCGCAAGACGTCAAGAAATAATTTTCTTCCGTGTGGATGCCTTTTCCATTACCCTAAGAGGTGGTCTGGGATACTCCTTCTCCTCGCCCGAGTACAAAACTCGGATCTCAGAAGTCGGACCGTCTCCACCGAATTGGGATAGTACCCCCCCGCAAAGCGGTCCACTCTGAGTCGATAACAGGGCCGGCCCCTAAAGCAACGAACCCCCGCCCCAGATGCCTCATAGAAAAAGGGAAAACACCTACACGGCAGACAAGTAAAGTCTTGCTGCCTAGCGTCAAAGTAAACTTAGGCGAAGAAAGAGGAATCGTAGAAAGATAGAATCATTCAGACTAACAAGCGTAGATGGAAGAGGGTTATTCGGGAAAGAATGGGTAACCTCAAGAATAAGTCTAAACCAAGTTGAATTTCTCTTCCTTATGCTCGCTTCATTTCTCGTCGTCTTCTTTCTCTTTTATTTATACATAAACCACAAAAGCAAAGATGAAAAGTCAATCATTCTTTCACCGTCATCACTTTCATCCATTTCAGCCCATTTGTCGTACCTGCATTCAAAAACCAACGACACACAGACCACCATGCATTCCTTTACCATTGTCAGACTCCCAGTTATACACGCAAGAACACACATCCTCTTCCCTTTTTCAATGAACATTCAATGAAAACAGGTCAAAGCAAGTGTGGGTTCACTCAGGTGTGAAGGGAATTGAGTCAATTTAACTGACTGACCTTGAGTGAAAATTGAAGAAATGGCCCACTCAGGAAGACCGTGTAAATCACACTCAAGAGAAGACGATCGTCACAATGAGTCGCCCGCAAAACAATCCATACCACTCCTTAAAACGATCACTTGTTGCGACACCCTGCGTCGCCGCGATAAAATTTTTGCAGCGTTCCCGCACCACGGCTGGTTAAACCGGAGTCACTGTCAAAAAATTCCGACAGTGCTACTGCACCACTGCCGAAAAACCCGGAACCGCCGCCGTAGAAAACCCGGTGGCGCTTCCGCACCACTACTGAAAAACCAGGCCTGCCGCCGCAAAAAACCGGCAGCGCTTCCGCACCACCGCTGAAAAACCAGGCCTGCCGCCGCAAAAAACCGGCAGCGCTTCCGCACCACCACTGAAAAAACCCGTGCCGCCGCTGCAAAATTTCGGCAGCACTTTCGTACTACCGCAGAAAAAGCCTGTGCCGCCGCAGCAAAACTTTGGCAGCACTTTCGTACTACCGCAGAAAATGTCTGTGCCGCCTGCCGTAGTACCGCAGTGCCACTGGGCCTGTCCCGTGGGACCAGCACCAGCCAAAGAGGAAGGGAGTAGAGTGCTCCCTGCCTTGGCTATGGCTGCCCACTCCTCCTCCTGGTGCTCCTCTGCAGTCCTCC
Source organism: Chara braunii (assembly GCA_003427395.1). NCBI lineage: Eukaryota > Viridiplantae > Streptophyta > Charophyceae > Charales > Characeae > Chara > Chara braunii. The sequence continues at coordinate 543,702 of BFEA01000229.1, forward strand.
AACTCCTCCTCACGTTGCCTCAGCAGCAGCTCCAACAGTCACAACACTCAAGTGTGTCCGTCACACACTGGCAGCACGAGTGCTTTGTGTGGCAGTTGGGGGGCAGCTACCTTTTTTATATTGGCTGAAGAGAGCTGGACGTCACTCCAGCCCCCAGGCAAAAACGCGGGCTCACAGTGAGCCCTTGATCTGGTCTAGATCCAGGGCTGACTGTGGCCGCACACAACCACAACCTTAGTGTGGGGCAGTTTCTTTAACTGCCCCATTTTTATTTTTCTTTTCTTTTTCCCAGCTATCTCGGAATCTGGCGAGATAGCTGGTCTCCTGCCATTTCCAAAACACTTTTTCTTTTCTTTTCCTGATAAGGGGTTGGAGAGATACAGCCCCTTACAGTTTGATGTACCCGGACTTTTTTTCCAGGGCAGATACATCGAGGAAAAGGCTGTATCTAGCATTTTCCTTAGTGTCCCCTCAATTTCCAGGCTCCCTGCAAAAACGGGAGCCTGACAGTCACCTCTGGCAGCTTCTGCCAGAGGTAGCACCACGTGAGGACAAGGGTCCTCACTCAAAAATAAAGAAAAGAAAGAAAAAAAAACTAACTTTCAAATTTCTACTAAACCTGGTTTTTACCTCAGCCAGGTTCATGTTGTTGCTTGCAACAGCCCTCCTCCTTTTTTTCTCTGCCCTCCCCTGAAAACGGGGAGGGTAGTTGTCAGGTCGGGAGAGGTAGGACCTGCCCTTCCTAACTCCCACGTCCCTCTGCTTTCCCTCACTGTTCCACGCGTGCACTGTGGGCCGCGAGATCTGAGATCTCACGGCCACAATCAATTTTCCCCAAAACAAAGTGGGAGCATTTGTGTTCCCACACATTCTGAAAGACTGTTTCTTTGATCCACGAGGCGGTTGCCTCGTTTTTGTTTCACTGCACGAACAGGGAAAGGGGAAAAAAAAAAAAAAAAAAAAAAAAAAAAAAAAAAA
>BFEA01000229.1:545484-557701 GCA_003427395.1 Chara braunii
TTTTTTACTGGTAATAGAGAAAACCGTTAGCTTATGCCAACGGTTACAACTATGTGCGCTTAGGCACATCTTCGGGCGTCATGTGGCGCTATTCTTCTTTATTTGTTTTATTTTATTTATTTTTGTTTTTATTTTTATTTTTATTTATTTATTTCGGCCATTTTCTCGATTTATGTGTGTCGTCGTTGCGCAGGGTCCATGCTAATCTGCGCGCGGCCGATCTGGACCGCGCGATCTTCAAATCGGGCGGTCGAGGTAGACCGCGCCTCTAAAAAAAAAACGGGCAGCTTCAAAAGGAGTTAGCCCGACAGTACCACGAGTGAGATTCGATCCCCATATCAGTGGGATGAGAGTTGAGTGTGTTATCCTACTGGGCTAGCTCCTGTTTCACACTAAACAGGAGCTGCTCTTCAATATGAAGAGCTTAGCCCAGGTAACATCCCTGCCTGCGGCTTTGCAGGCTCCGCCTGTATGTGGCCTAGCAGGCCTGCCCCGACTGTGGCTTAGCAGGGCTGCCCTGCATGTGGCCTGCCGGCTTACCTGCCCGTGGCCTACCCGTACCGGTTAACCGTGTGGCCGCGGCTAGGTCGGCCATTGAACCGGGTAAGTCTTGGCATTGGCCTATCGGGCCCAAGGCTCGACGTCAAAACCCCACGGCCTGCGTCGCGGCCCTATACCCCTCGCAACCCTCTTTTTAGCCCACTTAAGTCCTGAATCGCGCAGCTTAACAGTCGCGCGACATTATTATAGGTAGGATGAATTTAGTTTTAGCATTCCTTTATCCGCACGTTCCTGCGGCTTCGACAAAAATATAACCTTTGTCATTCACATCCGATGCGTCCGGACTAAATCTGAAAACTCTTAGTTTCTCAGTCATAGGTCAGGTCTGAATAAACGTTTGGCAAACGTCAGTCTCATCAAGTCCTTCTATTCAACACAAGAGTCGGACTACGTCCGACGTTAAAAAACACCGGCAAATACCCTTGTCAGGGTTTTTGCCCCGACAGCAATCCCAAACCCCATTAAACGACGTCCCCGTCGTTCACCCTATATTAGTCAATAATATAGGGCTTTCTGGATTCTTATGGAACTCTTTTTAACAAAATCTCTTTCAATCGAAAATAAGCCGGAGCTTATAACTAAAATTCGAGTTATTGCCTCGGTAATCTAAAATTCAATCATCCATGATTGGAATGGTACTAGATATAGCCTTTGGCAAGCCTTTCACAAAAACCTGAATTTATACCGGATCAAGATCCAGAATTACTAAAATTATCAAGGAACTTTGTCTAAATGATCCCAGCATCATCCCACTGGCGCCAACTCTAAACATTATTTTAGTCTCTCAGAATGGTACCGGAAATAGCCTCCGGCTAGCCTTCTAAACCTCAGTCGGTTAATATTTACATTTATAAAAAAAAGATCAGGTTTAAGCCCCTGACGGGTATTTCAAAATAAATAACCTCCTGAGCGACCCAGACAGAATCTGGATCAACCATTCATGAGAGAAACCATTTATCAAAAGTCCTTGTCCAGGTTTTGTATCCCACTCCAATTACGAGTTACCATACGTGATATTCCTGTATGCATTGTGATATGCGTCGAGGAGTGGTGTAATCCGCAAAGGATAACATCTCGACGTCAAGCCCCGCTTTAGACTCGAACCTCACCACCTTCCCTCCTGCGAGGTTGAACTACCCTTTCTCTATGACCAAGGCTGGTCAGACCCGGTCATAGAGGCGAGGCGACCCCATTCATCACAAGGCCAAGGTGACCACTCTTTTCCCCATGACGAGCGGCAGTCGTCACCCTCACAAGCAAAATTATGACAATCACATTAATACCTTCCTCCCCTTCAATGATAGTGTAGCCACTTTCCTTAAAAAAAGGAAAAGTGACAGCATCCCACTTTGGACCAGGAACTAAATTCCGGCGTAGGCCTCACTACCACCTACAGAGCTCACTGCATCAGGACTCATCATAACATGATAACTAAAAAAACATTACGAAAGTTCTAGGCTATGATAAATAATTGCATTACGTGCTTTGTGAACAACTCATAGTTATGCCACAAACCATATAATGCAAATTACATACCATTCTCCTATAATCTTTTTTTTTTTTACAACGTGAATATACATCAAATAACGACATACATTTTCACAGAGAGTTCCATAACATTCCAGTTCAAAAATATTCATAAATTTGCATTGCATCACATTTCATCGAAAAAGTAACAAGAAATTATTCAAATTTAGGAATCAACAATTTTTCGATCCAAAATCGCCACATAATTTCACGAACAGGAGTCGTAGAATTTATTAATTATACAAAAACATGAAACTATAGATCCTAGAATTAAAATCAAATCCCAAGAGTCCAAAGTTATAATTCTCTTGTCTGTCCTCAGAACCAGTCATCAATTAGTGATCCCAAAAGAAATAAAAGAGGAAAAGCAAGTTCTGAAAAAGAAGTTTAAAAAAAAAAAACTCATTTTCTAAGTCGTTGGAATAAATTTTCTCAAATGCGACCCCGACACCCAATTTCTACCCCGTGCCCCATCCAAATCTTTGATCTCATAAGCCCCATGCTCAGACTTTCTGATAATACGATAGGGCCGCAACCATCGGCTGTCCAATTTTCGAGACCATTGTTTTTCCAAGGACGAATCATAAAGAAGCACAACATCCCCTACTTCCAATGGTTCCTTACGAACACGAGATCCCTTATCCCATCTTTCCTTGTCGGCCTGCCTACTCTCTGAAGTAGAGGCAGCGGCCTCCTCAATCCTTTCCTCAGTGATCATCACTTATCTTGCCCTCAATTCCAACAACTCCTCCATTGAAAACTTCGTTTCCACATCCTGTTTTCTCCAAGTGGTAATAAAACTTTCGATCGAAAAAGTTGCATGAGTGTATCCAGTTGTCCGCTTTATGGTGACATTCTCAACAAAGAATGTCGTTCTCAGATATATTGGTCATCTTGAAGGATCGTCTCCGCACCATTTAGCCAACAAATTTGTTAGAGTGGCATGTCCACGTTCAACTGGCGCATTGGCCTGGGGATGCGCCCTTGTGGTATAGCTAAAGCTTACTCCGAGTTTCTTCAGAAGCGCCTGCACCTCCCCAGCCCGAAACTCACCACCTCGATCCATGACAATTTCCCGGACAAATGGGTACTGAAGATAATATTCCTCAATGCATTCTGCTAAAACATGCCCAGTACGCTCGCGAATGGCACAGCCATCAACGAACCCAGTCATATTATCTATTGCGTTGAAGATATATCTGTACCTATTTATCCCAGGTGGCATGATCAACAGATCAAGGTGTACTACTGTTCCTGGCTCAGCGACATAGCATGGATTAAGAGGTTCGACAAAACGCAGATTAGATCGTCTTTGGCAAGGGAGACAAGAGTTACAGAAGTCATTTACCATCTTGTTCATTCCTTCCCAAAAATAAAGATGTTGAATCTTTTTCAAAGTGACACGCGCCGATCTATGTCCGCCTGCGATCCCATCATGCAAAACTGCAATCACATCAAGTTGTCGCGTAACCCCACATACCACTCTTCTCGGAATATCATCGTTGAATTTCTTGAAAAGTTGACCATATCTTACAACAAAATCCTTGTTTTTCTGGCGAATAGCTGGATCCACCTCATCCTCCTTCAACTCACCATTCAGCCACATTCTCATTAATCTATACTCCCCATCATACTCTCCTTCTCTGAAACCATCTCTGATTTCACTGCCTTCTGCTTCTTCATTCATCATTTTCAGGCAGTCCTCGTGAATTAGAGAATTCACAAGGAATGACATCTCTCCAGTGATCCTGAAAGTCTTATCAGCCTGCTCATGCCCATACTAAATCATCAGCGGCTCTTTGATGAGCTCGACTTCATCAGACAAAGCCAAGTTCATCATTTGCTCAGATGTTCTTTCACCCCATGGGTCTTCCTCAAGGAACGGTTCCCCAATCACAAGCTTTGATCGCACATGATGGAAACAAGGAGCATTCCAGATGGTTTTCCCTTGCCGGGTTGTTGCATCCGTCAAATAATTGTATGAGTTAATACTCAACTGTGACTCCTCTCCTTCGAGGAATCCATCGACAGGAACTGAATCCTCAGCCTGATTCGTCGATGAGTCCCAATCAACACGACTCAATCCATCTGCTCGATTCTGAGTGTCTGAAATGCGCTCAATCTCAAAATTGAACATCCAAATATACGTCAGCCATCGAGCAATGGTTGGATGAGAAGGAGAATAGTTCTTCAATGATTGAGCTAGAGCCGTAGGATCAACTCGCAGAATGAACCGCCTGCCAAATACATAATTCCTGAAAATGCGTAGACAATGAAGCACAGCGAGAGTTTCCTTCTTGAACTGGGAGTAGTTCCGCTCAGTAATATTCAGAGTTCTGCTCTCGAACCTCAATGGCCGTTCTCGTCCTCAACTCCAACCCCCTCTTGCTTTCCGTGTGTGAACTGTGGGCAGCGAGATGTGCTCCCACACAGTCTCAAAGACGCAGTAAGAGCCTTTGTGCTCCCACACAGTCTGCAAAGACTGTTTTCCCTTTTTCTTTTTTTTCTTTTTTTTATTGTCGTTGGCTATGCCAACGGCCACGTCAGTGGTCACATAGTGTGGCCCCCCCTAACACGATCTATCGAATTACAGACCCAAGTTCGACCCCATCCGAGACCAAAAAAGGGGAAATTTTGACCTTTTCTCGATTTATGTGTGTCATCCTTACGCAGGGGCCACTTTGATCTGGGCGCTGCAGATCTCAGCCGCGCGATCTTGAGGATCACGCGGCCGAGATTGGCCGCGCCCAACTGCCTTGGGCTGCTCCAAAAGGAGCTAGCCCGGTAAGATGCTTGCAGCCAAGCTTGATCCCGGTACCAGATAGGTAAGAGTCCTCTGCGATAACCTATTGGGCTAGCTTCTATCATGATAATGACAGGAGCAACTCGCCTATGTGAAGAGCTCGCCTATGTGAAGAGCTCGCCTAGTCAGGTTTCCCCCATACAGTGACCTTGCAGGCTTTGCCTGCCCGCTTCTTCCCTATGGATGGCTGCCCATCCACCACTCCGGACCCGCCCATCGGGTAGGCCTCGGTATAGGCCTGCTGGCCTCACCCTTGCTCGAGGTTAACCCGACGGCCCAGAAAAAAGGAAAAAAACCTTGCTATTCCTCTCGCACCGTAGCCTTATACCCTGCGCATCCCTCCTTTTTAGCCTACTTAGGCCCTGAATCGCGCGGCTGCTAAGCCGCGCGACATCTTTTAGGTAGAATAAGTCTAGTCTCAGACTTTCTACGACCTCGCACCCCTGCGGCCATGTCGAGACCCGCGGACGACAGGCCATACAGCCGACTCCCGCCGTCTCGAACGGACGTCGTTGTCGTCACATGTCAACGACGTCCCATGTCAACGACGTCATACATCAACGACGTCAGGCTTTAGGTTTCTCAGTTATAGGGTTGGTCTGAACAACTTTTGGCAACATCAATCTCAACCAGTTCCTCAATCCCATAAAAAAATCGGACAGCGACTGACCTTGACAAACTCGGGCAGAAACCCTTACAGGGGTTTCTGTCCCGACAACGTGCTTTGGCTAAATGAGCGACAAGGTCCATTCTTTGGCATATACTACGCACAGCGGATACGTGCCAATAGGTTCGCTATTATAGGAGCCGAAGCATTATATGATGATGATTTGGAAGATGAAGCTGAAGAACTCGAGGAGGTTTTACGCGACTAATTTGGATTCGTTCTGATATGCAGATGCCTGGAGCACGACGAGACTTGACAATCCCGAGGTATCTGCTGATTCGCGATACACCCGAGGAGGATCTTATCAGGAGTGCAGCGCGACTTTTACGAGTACGAGATGAATCTCCTATCAACTGGTTCGGCTTCATTGGACTGCTTCGAAGTGGCGAGGGATTTTTCCCTAATACTCGCACGGATTTCAGAGCCAACACGGCTCGAACTTCCGACGAGCTTTACGGTTATACTTTTTGTATTTCCACCGCGTAAGTAACCTCCAATGTCTCTCTCGAGTCATTGTGAGTATCAAGATTACCTCGTCCGATAGGCGTTTCGGCGTCGTCCGGATCCGCGACACAGAGACTCGACACCTGTTTGGACTTAGTCGACCTCTCCGAGTTATAGTTTGGAGGTTAGCCTCTCGGATGACCTCCTTCTATAATACTCGGATTGTTAGAGTCATGCGATATGGACGAATGTCTCCTTTGATTTTCGACGACGACGAGATGGCACGTTTGGATTTATTGGAGGCACAGGTGCGAGGCGGGCGAGAGATTTACCAGGACTAGACATCGTCTTTTGAAATCTTACTCAGATTTCAGAAAACACTTCGCATGGACTCAGTCCCGTTGAGGAAACCATATAACTTATGGCTTCACGAGGTAATCTAAAAATAAATAAAAAAAACTTTATGTAGTTATGACCTCCGGATGGATAGTTTTCGGATTACCCCGACGATTTTACTATCATGCTTATGCATTGAGGGGTAATCGTTCGCACAAAAATAAGCTGGATAAAGTGAAAAGTGAACGTCTGAAAAAGTTGTCAAGCAAAGCAGCGGAAGATGAAATATTTCTGCGTTGCGTAACTTGGCATTAGAGATGGATACTCCATCATTCGTGGAACAGAAAAAGTAATTATTGTACAGGAGGGCAAAGTCACCAACAAGGTTGTCACTCGCTCATCCAAAATAATTGAATATGGTACGGAAGCGCGGTCGAACCGGGAGTTCAAACGTCGACCAGAAACCAGATCACTTGTTGATCTGCATGGTGTCAGTGATATTTATTTACAGAAGCTATTCATGACAAGTTTCAGTAGTCATGATAAGAAAATCATTCTGAGTTTAAATTAATAATCTTGGAACGACAATATAAAAGTTATTTCAGTTATACAGGTTGAAAAAGAGACACTTTGGCAGACCAGCTCATCAAGTCAACGATTTGGATTCTGTGATTTTGTTTTAAGTATGAGGATTTTTGTTGTTTGATTGCTAGGGACTAACAGACAAGGACAAGGACGTCTATAAGACCTTATCTGACACGAGGGAAATGATGAGCAGTATGAAGGAGGAACGGTTAAAACTTCAAGTGATGATGGCCAAAGCGAAAACTGGGAAGAGAAAAGGGAAGGAGCCTGTCACTGAAGAGAGTAGCAGTGAGAGTGAGAGCGAGGAGGAAAGGGAACCCCCTCGTAAGTTGACCAAGGCTGAGAGGAAAGCCTTGAACCAGATACGAGGAGGGCAAGGTACTTCTCGTAAACAAGGAGAAAGCAGCAAGAACGGAGAAAATGGAAGCGGGGAGCGACAGGTTGACCAAGGACAACAAAATCAAGGTCAACAGACTCAACCACAAGGTGGTCGAGGCCGTGGTAGAGGCCGCGAAAATGGAGGCGGATGTGGAAACTGGCAGGAATACGTCTGCAAATATTGCGATATGAAGGGACATGTTATTCGTTTCTGCCAGATTCTCGCCAAGGACGAGAAGAACCATATCGTCTTCACGACGATTCGAGGAGAAGTCTTTGACTTCGAGGAAAATCTCATCGATCAGGATATTGAAGGAGGAATGAGAAAAGAGGTTTTTCGACGGATGGCCGTTCTCTTCCGGCTACATTCCGGTTAGCTTCTCCTGAAGAAGCAAGCCTTTTTGAGTTAGAAGAAACAATGACTTCTCTGGAGATTGGTGGGTGTGACGAAAAAGAGTTGGAGGAAAGGAAAGAAGACATTGCTCATTGAGCGCGAGAAGTGACCAAGAAACTGGGCAAATGTCGAGATTCCATTGTTCATGTGTTGACATGGAAAAAGTCTGGTTGAATCTTCCTAATGTGTTTCTTTTTGGTGGATGGGGGAACGAAGGTCAGGACGGGTTTGCACCTGCGGCCGCTTCGGCACCTGAAGCAACGCCGATGACACGACCAATGATGATGTCCAGACCTGTACTCAAGCGAGGGATGTCAACCGTCGTGGTGCAGACGAGGAAAGAAAGGAAGACCTCACAATCGCAGCCTGCGCCAGGAGAAAGTTCAAAGGAACCTCAGGAAAAAGAACCTATTCAGGTAGAAGAAGGGGATGATGAGGAGGAGGATGAAAGATTGCGAGCAGAGGATGAACTGCTAGCAAAGCAGAGAGCTATGGAAAGGGCGTCGGAAGTAGGGAAGACCCAGGTCGAGGAAGAAGAACCTCGCAAAAAGAAGAACGTGTACTCGATCCCTATTGAACAAGGGATTGATTTTAAACAGCTGGTGGATCCCATTCTGGAAAGTCAGCGTGATCTGGTTACCCTGAAGGAGATTCTTGCAGTATCGCCGAAGCTCAGCGAGGAATTTAAACAGCGCATGACTCGGAAGAAAGTCATGAAAGTCAAGCTGAGCGAGATCATCCCTCCAAAAGCTAACTGGGCACCTCTTGGCACGAAGATGGACTGGCGATGAGTGGTCACAAGTCTCATAAAAGTTCAAATAGGCCGTGGAGAGTTCTCTGCTCTCGTAGATGACGGAGCCGAGATGAACATTATGAGAGAGAGGCATGCGATTGAAGCTGGGGTTCAGATCAATTGCAATGATTTTGGATTTTTGGTTAAAGTCAGTGAGGCAACGCCATTTTGCGGTACGGCTAGTGGCGTAATGGTCACAGTTGGGAAGGTAAAGGCGATATCATATTTTTATATATTGCCAAAGGTTGAACACAAAGTGTTTTTGTGAAGATCCTTTCAATGTCGCACAGAGAGCATAATCTTCAACAAGCATGACGGCACCATGTTTGTAGCTTTATGCGATCCGGTTTGCGGCTATTATGAAGTGGTAAAGTGCGCGAATACCGGACCAGCAAATTCAAGGAACCGGTTGAATCCCGAATCATATACCTTCTTAGAGTCTGAGAAGTTAAGGAAGGAGAAAGAGGCGATCGATGAAGAAAGGGATCCTCAGGAGTTTTCGTTGACATTGCCAAGTATCTCACAGGCAGTCGATTTTGCAGCAAGCCATCCTACAATTGATCCGAGCCTGGTACAGACCCTGATGGAGGCTGTGGTTGACAATGAGGGTGCAGAAACCATGCATCTTGTTTATCGGTCAAATGAATCTCGCATGAAGGAATCACTGCCATCAGCCAGGCAAGAGTCTTTTTTAGGGGACGGAAGCTCAGCGTTGGGTCCAAGAGGAAGTATAAGAAAGTAGAAGAGAAGGCGCGACCAGTGCCAGTTCTGATCACTCAGGAAAAGGAAGTGTATTATAAGGAAGAACGCGAGTGGATCAGAACGTTCAAGGAGAAAGGTGAAAAGGGGCCGTGTCGATTGACGGATGACAGGGTCAAGGAGATGATCATTGGAGAGGATGACCTCCTTACTAAGGAGGAAATCCAATTTTTTATCGATGTTATGAAGAAAGTTCATCTTGCTTATGCTTTTGATGATGATGAGCGTGGAAGGCTGGACGTCGATATGATTCCAATGATCCGGATTCATACGGTACCGCATGAGCCATGGAATGTAAGAGGCCCACGATATCCGAATCCAGACGATCACCAGAAGGTGGTGGATTATCTTGATGGTAAGATTCAGACCAAAGTGGCAGATTATTCGTATGGGCCATATGCGTCTCCTTGGTTCTGCTTTATCAAGTCGAACGATGTTTTGCGATGGGTTCAGGACCTGGAGAAGTTGAATTCTGTAACAGTCCGAGATGCGGGTGGACTTCCGAACGCCGATCAACTCTCGGAATGATGTTTTTTCTGTAGGTAGTCAGACACGTACGTCATGTGCATGAATGTTTTTAGATTTTTTTATCTAGCGAATATTTTTCTAAAATTCTTCAAAGTCGGGGTACTTTTTGCACCCCGCTTTGAGGCTATCGGGATTTGAACTCGTGAATTTTCACGAGTTCTTTCCCTACCTCTCCCAATCTGACAACTGCCATCCCCATTTTCAGGGGAGGGCAAGGGAGAAAAGAAAAGAAGAAGAGAAAAGAAGAAGGGGGGGGGGACTGAGGCAAAACGAGGCTGCTAGAGCAGCAACAAAAATAAAAGAAATAACGTACCTGACCACTGTCGGGGCCAGGTTCCCAAACGGTTCGTGCAGCAAACTAGCAAAGGGGCTTGCACCGAATGTGGTTAGGGTTGAGAGAGAGAAAGGGCACCTTTTTAATTTTTTGTTTGAACCAGACCACTGTCGGGGCCAAGTTCCCAAAGAGGCTGGCTCTGAACTTGGCCGGGTTTAGAAGAAGATGCACTGCCGAGGTTGAACCTCAGCAGTAGCAGATCCACAAGGGAGGTGGCTGAATACAGCCTCCCCTTGTTGAATTTATTACAGGAAAAGGGCCAGGTCCTTTTTCTTGTGAATGGATCTGGCCATTTCTGCTGTGTGGGGCTGGTATGTGCCCTTGATCTCACCTAGAGATCAAGGGCCCAGCCTGAGCTCGAATTTTTGGCTGAGAGCTCAGGCTGCTACCACTACCTCCCACAACTATAAAAGCAGCCAGCAAGCAGCCAACCAACAATCATTTGTGGCTACTGCTGCTAGCAATTCACCTGAGTGAATGCTGGCTTGCTGCTGCTGGGAGGAGCTGCTAGTGAGAGGAGAGGGAACTGGTGCTGGTTGAAGAGGAGGTCTGCAGGCGAGGGAGTAAGAGAATTGTTGGAGGTGGCCATAGCTGTTGAACACACCCATAGCCACCATCTCAGCAAGGTGAAGAGAGAGGGAAGCGCTGGAGGTCTGCAGGGAGCATGAGAGTGAGGGCAACCATAGCTGCCGCTGCAGCTGGTGGAGCGCAGGGAAACCTCTGCCCGTTTTGCACGGCAGCGGCAGGGTTTTTAGCAAGCGGTGTAGGGGAAACTCTGCCCATCTTGCACGGCGGCGGCGAGTCTTCGACAAGCGGTGCAAAGGAAACTCTGCATGTTTGGCACGGCAACGGCGGCGCTTTTTGACGGTGACGCGGAAGCGCTGCCGGTTTTTTTTTGCCGCAGCGGCAGTGCGTTCTTGGTAGTGACGAGGAAGCGCTGCCGATTTTTTTGCGGTCGCAGCGCGGGCTTGATGGCGGTGGTGCGGAAGCGCTGCCAATTTTTTTTGCAGCGGCAGCACTGAGATTTTCGTGGTGACACGGAGGTGCTGTCGAAATCTTCCGGCGTCGATGGTGTTTTTTTTGGCAGCGACGCGGACGTGCTGCTGAACTTTTGAGGCGACAGCAGCACGTCATGGTGGTGACGTGGAAGCGCTTAGACTGTGAGGGGCATTTTGTGGCAGCATGTTCTGGTATTATTGGCAACGACGTGGTGGTGCAGTTAGTGGCGGCAACGCTGAGACGCCGTCAGATTACTGGGAGGTGGTTGCGTGTTGAGAGGGTGTCGCGGCAAGCGACCGTACTAGGAAGTGGTGTAGATCGTTTTGCGGGCGACTTGCTGTGACTATTGTCTTCTCTGGAGTGTGATTTTACACAGTCTTCTTGAGTGGGCCGTCTCTTCAACTTCACTCAAGGTCAGTTTGACTCAGACCCTTCACACCTGTGTGAACCCGCACTTGCTCGACCTTGTCCTTTGAACGTTCATTGAAAAGGTAGAGGGGATGTGTGTTTACGTGGGCGAATGAAAGTCTGATGTGAGTTTGGGATTACATTGTCCTTTTTTGAAATTGTTGTTTCCTCTGATGTGCAGGTAGGTAGAAGAATGCTTGGAAAAAAAAAAAAGGGGACCTATTCATGTCAATGGAAGTGAATGGAAGGGTGGTTGTATTCCACTTTCTCGCCTGCATGCATGTTGAAAGGAAATGCAACCAGTAGACGACGAAAAGGAATTTGATCACACAAAGAAGAGGAAGTGAATTGGACATAGACTTTTTTACTAACGTTACCCATTCATTCCCGAATGACCCTTTCTGCCTATACTCGTTGAGTGAATGATTCTCTCTCTTCTCGTCTAGGTTCGTCATTGACGTTAGGCGACAAAGGGCTGACAGTCTGTTGTGGTAAGGGCATTTCCTTTCCCTAGGAGGCATCTGAGGCGGGGGTTCGTTGTCTTAGGGGCCGACCTTGTTAACGACTCGGAGTGGACCGTTTAGGCAGGGGGATACCATGCTGTCATGGTGGAGCCAGCCCGACTTCTGAGATACGAGGTTCGCTCGGGCGAGGACGAGGGGTATCCCAGACCACCTCCTAGGGGATGGACGTGTGCTATT
>BFEA01000229.1:557706-569442 GCA_003427395.1 Chara braunii
AGGCGGGGGTTCGTTGTCTTAGGGGCCGACCCTGTTAACGACTCGGAGTGGACCGTTTAGGCGGGGGGATACCATGCTGTCGTGGTGGAGCCAGCCCGACTTCTGAGATMYGAGGTTCGCTCGGGCGAGGACGAGGGGTATCCCAGRCCACCTCCTAGGGGATGGACGTGTGCTATTCACGGAAGGCGTTAAGTTCTTGGAGGSTCACGTTAGGAAGAGYCGCTATAGTTTACCCTTCTAGTGGYCGTCTTAGGGGCCACARACAAATGGGGAACTKGCTCCATRAGAAGCCCAGTTCGTGTTTTYACTAGCTATGGACGGAGTGCGACTAGACACTATCTTCGCGGATAGGGTTGCACCATAAGAAGTGCAAACCTGAGGTGATCAGACTAGTTGACGGGAAGATGTGAATAGAGTATTGCTGTAAATATCTTCATGTCGAAAGCTGGTACTTTRGAACCGAAAGAGTAATTATTGTCCAGGAGGACAGAGCGACCGACAAAGTTTGAAGGTGGATCCCTGACCTTAATGGGGCATCGAGCGYCCGATTGTTCGAGTTGGTCGCTGATTTGTATAGGTGGTAGCCGARTTATTTGCAGATGGCATTCACACCWAAGTTAGAGAAGTAGTGAAGTCATYATTAAAAYAATGACACTCTAACTCTGCTTGACAGTCGGGCGCCCATATTCCTCGCTAGCAGTCAGTATGGGGCAGGATGAAAGAACTTGGCARCGCATCTCATCGAGTCGRAAAAGTCGTGACAGTTCAGCCATTTGGCAGGCAGCGTGAAGATATTTTGGTCAGACGYCATTCGAGCGTCGCTACGCATGTAAGTCATGCCMTTTTTTTWTCCGGTTGTTGATAAGCGAGGTTCRAAGACGAGTCAACTCATGTTGTCTCGTCGTTGGATGRAAGWSAAGTCAACCTTTGTCGATTTGATTGAAGCGAGTGGTATGCATGATTRTATTGTATRTAGGATGATTTTGKAAGGTAATTCAACTTACATTGACATGAGTCTTTTGTAACATTTTGATTGTCCTTGAMAGAAGGGGMTAGGATTGATTGASGTTTTCTTACGYTTGGAAYATCACGTCCTAGTCGACCGACGTCGGTCCGATTCYTGGGAAATCAGCGCCCCAGGGACGGACGACGTTCGGGTCCACTTTGGCGTTTAACCATGCGTACCTATGCTACAGCGAACGAGCAAACGMSCTCKGCCGGCCAACCTCTGCAATTGCATTATAAAAGYCTTYGCATGTGGGTCGGTAGCTCGGCGGGGATAAGCCCCTAAGGGTGGTKRCAGCCCCTTAGGGAAGGTAAGTTGTGCCCCACGAGAACCTATCCTGGGCCGCTGTGYTTTTTTGACRRGTGGCGCYGTTGCCAGGGATAACGGCAAACTACCGTTGTCCCTKGTGGAACGACACTYGGGAAGTGAATGATGTAAGTTATATTTTCTTTTTGYTTGGCTAAGAGAAAGGTTAGTAACTCTGACCTCTATAGGGATGAGGAGGATAACTCCTTGTACTTTACATTGTGGTTCAGGTGATACTARYTTTTATCTTAGACTCGCAGRARAAATATAACCTTAAGAATAGGTTCGATGACAACAATTAATCGAAAAARCGTGACTTCTGTCACGTCTATTGTGTTTGAATTGAAAGTCTTTACCTGTAAATTGAACAAGTCATATGAGAGGTTGTGACAGTGACGTTACGGATGGAAAGTAGAGAAATTGCAGCAATGATGAGAGACCATCATTACATGAGGGATTGAGAGATCTAAAACTCTTATGAAACTCCGTGTATTTTGTGGTGAATTAAAGATTTTGTAAGTACAAGTCTGGGGAAAGGACATGTACTCGAATCATATGCCTGTGMGYTRGCGTTAGACATATGACTCGATTACCTATCTTGCCTTATGATTTGRTTGTGTTCTAATTGTCATGCAAGGAGRAATCCTAATGTTGTGAGGCCAGTAGACGGTAGTYAGGCCTGCGCCGGAACTATGTTCCTGGTCCATAGTGGGATGTTGTCATCTTTCCTTTCGAGGAAGGTGACTTCACTATCGTTGAAARGGAGCAAGGTGTTGAGACTTTATTAGAATGTTGTTTATTGGGTAGGCGACAGTGTTTGATCTGGGGGAGGGAGTGATTACCCTTCCTTATATCTAATATGGTCAYCGTACCTCCATAGGCGGGACCTAACCAACCTCGCTTGTGGAAGGTGGGGTAGTTCTACTCTGTTTACGACRGGCTAATAAGGATCGAAAACACTGGAATCGGAGGGAAGGTGGTGAGGCTCGAGTCTAAAGCGGGGCTTGACGTCGAGATGCTATCCTGAATGGAYTACATCACTCCTCGACGCAATCACAAGAYATGTAGGAGATAAATCGTGCATGATGATTAAGTTGGAGTGGGAATTAGCCGGACTGGACGAGGACTTTTGGAAGGGTGATTTCTCTTTGGGATGGAGTTGACACATGCTGTAGTATAGTGTCAGTATCCTTGTGTTTCGTGGGGAGCCCGGGTTAAACTCCTGGCAGCGAGAGATATGCTGAGGTGATGAGAATGCATCCCCATGAACACGAGAGACCCASGTTAAATTCCTGGCAGTATGTGTTGTACGGATGAAAGACCCGCAGGGGGTTCAGCCTAACGAGACCTAGAYARGGGGTTATRGCCTGAAGAAAGTCCCATCAGGRGGATAAGCCTGATCCATCTATGAGAGACAAAAGAAAGGATGAGTGGCCGCYAGTGGGATGATGCTGGGATCATTCTTCTAAAATGTACTTGTAATCCCTCAGRTTGGGTAAAGCCAACGGTGGATTCCAAATTCCGGGGAAAAGACCTGCCAGAGRTGATTTMTGGCCCCATTCCAACTTGTGACTGAATGAAAGTGCTTTCGAAGGAAGGTTCGAAAGAATTATAAGGCTTGAAAGTGAGYCTCTGTATGTTAAAGGCTTKAAAGTAAGCCTCTATCTGTTTAAGGCTTGAAAGTAAGTCTCTGTTATGATTAAAAGTAAGTCAATGTTTGACGTATTGTGAGTAATGAAATATGCATAGAGTATTTCATAGAAGAGTATCCAGGTGATTATAAAAGGAAAGAAAGATGAACGACGGAAACGTCACCTTTTATAAGTGAGTATGTACGATCTGGATTAATTTCAGATATAATGCTGTTATGTGATATAATTGGTGAGACGCTTCGCGTCTGAATCCCACGAAGGCGTGAAAGCTCGTAAAAATTTGACCGTCTTTGCGGATACCGCTAAATACWTCAAAAGACTTCGAATTCCCCTTGTGTTGCTTATCATAAGCGACGGGGACGTCGCTTAATGGGGACGGGGAAGGCTGTCGGGACAGAAACCCCTGTAAGGGTTTCTGCCCGAGTTTGTCAAGGTCAGTCSCTGTCCGATTTTTTTATGGGATTGAGGAACTGGTTGAGATTGACGTTGCCAAAAGTTGTTCAGACCAACCCTATAACTGAGAAACCTAAAGCCTGACGTCGTTGATGTATGACGTCGTTGACATGGGACGTCGTTGACATGTGACGACAACGGCGTCCGTTCGAGACGGCGGGAGTCGGCGGTATGGTCTGTCGTCCGCGGGTCTTGACATGGCCGCAGGGGTGCGAGGTCGTAGGAAGTCTGAGACTAGACTTATTYTACCTAAAAGATGTCGCGCGACTTAGCAGCCGCGCGATTCAGGGCCTAAGTAGGCTAAAAAGGAGGGATGCGCAGGGTATAGGGCTACGGTGCGAGAGGAATAGCAAGGTTTTTTTCCTTTTTTCTGGGCCGTCGGGTTAACCTCGATCCAGGGTGAGGCCAGCAGGTCTATACCGAGGCCTACCCGATGGGCGGGTCCGGAGTGGTGGATGGGCAGCCATCCATAGGGAAGAAACGGGCAGGCAAAGCCTGCAAGGTCACTATATGGGGGAAACCTGTCTAGGCGAGCGCTTCACATAGGCGAGCTGCTTCTGTCATTATCATGATAGAAGCTAGCCCAATAGGTTATCGCAGAGGACTCTTACCTATCTGGTATCAGGATCAAGCTTGGCTGCAAGAATCTTACCGGGCTTGCTCCTTTTGGAGCAGCCCAAGGCAGTTGGGCGAGGCCAATCTCGGTCACGCGATCCTCAAGATCGCGCGGCTGAGATCTGCCGCGCCCAGATCAAAGTGGCCCCTGCGCAAGGATGACACATATAAATCGAGAAAAGGCTAAAATTTTCCATTTTTTGGTCTCGGATGGGGTCGAACTTGGGTTTGTAATTCGACAGATCGTGTTAGGGGGGGCCACAGGATGTGACCACTGACGTGGCCGTTGGCATAGCCAACGACAAAAAAAAAAAGAAAAAAAAAAAAAAGGGAAAACAGTCTTTGCAGACTGTGTGGGAGCACAAAGGCTCCCACTTCGTCTTGGAGACTGTGTGGGAGCACAAAGACTCCCACTTCGTTTTGGACARATGATTGTGGCCGCGAGATCTTGAAATCTCGCGGCCCACAGTTCACACACGGAAAGCAAGAGGGGGTTGGAGTTGAGTGGAGAGTGAGAGAGAAAGAGAGAAAGAGAAATGGGAGGATGGGGAGAGGAGGACCTGCTCCTCCCGACGAGCCAGCTGCCTCCCCGTTGTTAGGGGGGGTAAGAAGAGAAAAGAAAAGAAAAGAAAAAAAAGAAAAGAAAAAGAAAACGAAAAAACGGGATCTTAGTTTTTTTGAGAAGCTGTATTTTTCAGTTTGCGCCACTATTTTCTTGGTGGCGCAAAATAGTTTTGTTGACCTTGATGTTTTTTCTGTAGGTAGTCAGACACGTACGCCATGTGCATGAATGTTTTTAGATTTTTTTATCTAGCGAATATTTTTCTAAAATTCTTCAAAGTCGGGGTACTTTTTGCACCCCGCTTTGAGGCTGTCGGGATTTGAACTCGTGAATTTTCATGAGTTCTTTCCCTACCTCTCCCAATCTGACAACTGCCATCCCCATTTTCAGGGGAGGGCAGGGGAGAAAAGAAAAGAAGAAGAGAAAAGAAGAAGGGGGGGGGGACTGAGGCAAAACGAGGTTGCTAGAGCAGCAAAAAAAATAAAAGAAATAACGTATCTGGCCACTGTCGGGGCCAGGTTCCCAAACGGTTTGCTGCACTTCSTGCAGCAAACTAGCAAAGGGGCTTGCACCGAATTTGGTCAGGGTTGACAGAGAGAAATCGCACCTTTTTAATTTTTTGTTTGAACATGGCCACTGTCGGGGCCAGGTTCCCAAAGAGGCTGACTCTGAACTTGGCCGGGTTTAGAAGAAGATGCACTGCCGAGGTTGAACCTCAGCAGTAGCAGATCAACAAGGGAGGTGGCTGAATACAGCCTCCCCTTGTTGAATTTATTACAGGAAAAGGGCCAGGTCATTTTCCTTGTGAATGGATCTGGCCATTTCTGCTGTGTGGGGCTGGTATGTGCCCTTGATCTCACCTAGAGATCAAGGGCCCAGCCTGAGCTCGAATTTTTGGCTGAGAGCTCAGGCTGCTACCACCACCTCCCACAACTATAAAAGCAGCCAGCAAACAGCCAACCAACAATCATTTGTGGCTGGTGCTGCTAGCAATTCACTTGAGTGAATGCTGGCTTGCTGCTGCTGGGAGGAGCTGCTAGTGAGAGGAGGGGAAACTGCTGCTGGTTGAAGAGGAGGTCTCCAAGGGAGGGAGGAAGAGAATTACTGGAGGTGGCCATAATTGTCGAACACAGCCATAGCCGCCATCTCAGCAAGGTGAAGAGAGAGGGAAGCGCTGGAGGTCTGCAGGGAGCATGAGAGTGAGAGCAACCATAGCTGCCGCTGCAGCTGGTGGAGCGCAGGGGAAACTCTGCCCGTTTTGCACTGCAGCGGTAGGGTTTTTAGCAAGCGGTGCAGGGGAAACTCTGCTCGTCTTGCACGGTGGCGGCGAGTCTTCGGCAAGCGGTGCAGAGGAAACTCTGCATGTTTGGCACGGCAACGGCGGCGCTTTTTGACGGTGACGCGGAAGCGCTACCGGTTTTTTTTTGCGGCAGCGGCAGTGCGTTCTTGGTAGTGACGTGGAAGCGCTGCCGATTTTTTTGCGGCGGCAGCGCGGGCTTGACGGCGGTGGTGCGGAAGCGCTGCCAATTTTTTTTGCAGCGGCAGCGCTGAGATTTTGTTGGTGACACGGAGGTGCTGTCGAAATCTTCCGGCGTCGACGGTGTTTTTTTTGGCAGCGACGCGGACGTGCTGCTGAACTTTTGAGGCGACAGCAGCACGTCATGGGTGGTGACGTGGAAGCGCTTAGACTGTGAGGGGCATTTTGTGGCAGCATGTTCTGGTATTACTGGCAACGACTTGGTGGTGCGGTTGGTGGCGGCGACGCTGAGACGCCGTCAGATTACTGGGAGGTGGTTGCGTGTTGAGAGGGTGTCGCGGCAAGCGACCGTACTAGGAAGTGGTGTAGATCGTTTTGCGGKCGACTTGCTGTGACTATTGTCTTCTCTGGAGTGTGATTTTACACGGTCTTCTTGAGTGGGCCGTCTCTTCAACTTCACTCAAGGTCAGTTTGACTCAGACCCTTCACACCTGTGTGAACCCGCACTTGCTCGACCTTGTCCTTTGAACGTTCATTGAAAAGGTAGAGGGGATGTGCGTTTACGTGGGCGAATGAAAGTCTGATGTGAGTTTGGGATTACATTGTCCTTTTTTGAAATTGTTGTTTCCTCTGATGTGCAGGTAGGTAGAAGAATGCTTGGAAAAAAAAAAAAGGGGACCTATTCATGTCAATGGAAGTGAATGGAAGGGTGGTTGTATTCCACTTTCTCGCCTGCATGCATGTTGAAAGGAAATGCAACCAGTAGACGACGAAAAGGAATTTGATCACACAAAGAAGAGGAAGTGAATTGGACATAGACTTTTTTACTAACGTTACCCATTCATTCCCGAATGACCCTTTCTGCCTATACTCGTTGAGTGAATGATTCTCTCTCTTCTCGTCTAGGTTCGTCATTGACGTTAGGCGACAAAGGGCTGACAGTCTGTTGTGGTAAGGGCATTTCCTTTCCCTAGGAGGCATCTGAGGCGGGGGTTCGTTGTCTTAGGGGCCGACCTTGTTAACGACTCGGAGTGGACCGTTTAGGCAGGGGGATACCATGCTGTCATGGTGGAGCCAGCCCGACTTCTGAGATACGAGGTTCGCTCGGGCGAGGACGAGGGGTATCCCAGACCACCTCCTAGGGGATGGACGTGTGCTATTCACGGAAGGCGTTAAGTTCTTGGAGGCTCACGTTAGGAAGAGCCGCTATAGTTTACCCTTCTAGTGGCCGTCTTAGGGGCCACAGACAAATGGGGAACTGGCGCCATAAGAGAAGCCCAGTTCGTGTTTTCACTAGCTATGGACGGAGTGCGACAAGGCACTATCTTCGCGAATAGGGTTGCACCATAAGAAGTGCAAACCTGAGGTGATCAGACTAGTTGACGGGAAGATGTGAATAGAGTATTGCTGTAAATATCTTCATGTYGAAAGCTGGTACTTTGGAACCGAAAGAGTAATTATTGTCCAGGAGGACAGAGCGACCGACAAAGTTTGAAGGTGGATCCCTGACCTTAATGGGGCATCGAGCGTCCGATTGTTCGAGTTGGTCGCTGATTTGTATAGGTGGTAGCCGAGTTATTTGCAGATGGCATTCACACCAAAGTTAGAGAAGTAGTGAAGTCATCATTAAAACAATGACACTCTAACTCTGCTTGAGAGTCGGGGCGCCCATATTCCTCGCTAGCAGTCAGTATGGGGCAGGATGAAAGAACTTGGCAACGCATCTCATCGAGTCGGAAAAGTCGTGACAATTCAGCCATTTGGCAGGCAGCGTGAAGATATTTTGGTCAGACGTCATTCGAGCGTCGCTACGCATGTAAGTCATGCCCTTTTTTTATCCGGTTGTTGATAAGCGAGGTTCGAAGACGAGTGAAATCATGTTGTCTCGTCGTTGGATGGAAGTCAAGTCAACCTTTGTCGATTGATTGAAGCGAGTGGTATGCATGATTGTATTGTATATAGGATGATTTTGGAAGGTAATTCAACTTACATTGACATGAGTCTTTTATAACATTTTGATTGTCCTGGAAAGAAGGGGCTAGGATTGATTGAGGTTTTCTTACGCTTGGAATATCACGGTCTAGTCGACCAACGTCGGTCCGATTCCTTGGAGATCAGCGCCCCAGGAACGGACGGCGTTCGGGGCCACTTTGGCGTTTAACCATGCGTACCTATGCTACAGCGAACGAGCAAACGCCCTCGACTGGCCTACCTCTGCGATTGCATTATAAAAACTTTCGCATGTGGGTCGGTAGCTCGGCGGGGATACGCCCCTAAGGGTGGTGACAGCCCCTTAGGGAAGGTAAGTTGTGCCCCGCGAGAACCTATCCTGTCGTAGGGGACCACGAGATGTACAGCTGGCGCACTCGGCCGGAGCGGCGAAGGGTCGACGCGGGTTACCGTGTCGTTCTCGAGTTGTCTCTAAAAAGAATAAAGCATAAGTTTCTCCTGCGTGACGCGGCCGGGAGGGCCCTCGCTCGCGCGGGGGCCGATGCGCTCGACAACGTAACCTTATTTCTGGGATCTCGTCCACCCGTGGATTGAGTTCGTATGGCTGCAATATCACCAAGTTCATATTAACGAAGTGACGTTCAGGCAATGGCGGTGCGAACTCGTAGTGAATAACATCTACGTCGATCGGTCTCCTGAAAATAAGCCGTATGGGGGGTCTCTGCGCACTGTCATCCCAAAACCGCGGAACGTCCTCCTCTGAGTACAACTCTGACGGGTTATAAATAAATCGGCCTATCCTTTTTACTCTTTCTCCAGTACGCCTTTGGATTTCAACCCTTTCGGCCGTCGAATTGCGGTCGTAGAAAAGGAACAGGTCCATGGATCCCGCAACCATCTGAAAGAAAAAGGAAGACGAATTTGATCAAGTTAAAACTAAGTATCACTTAAAATATTTGTCTTCCTTCTGACCCGTGCTTCTTATGGCACGACCAACCTCGTCAGGAGTATCCAAATGTACTCCGTTCAGCTAGTGGAACATGAGTCGGGCTGCTTGTGGCGCCAACTCTCCATACGGTAGCGGTACCTAGGATGACCACTTAAAACAGGATTGCTAAGGCAATTTTTCTTTTTCGCAAGTCGTCAAGAAATATTTTTTTTCCGTGTGGATGCCTTTTCCATTACCCTAAGAGGTGGTCTGGGATACTCCTTCTCCTCGCCCAAGTACAAAACTCGGATCTCAGAAGTCGGGCCGTCTCCACCGAATTGGCATAGTACCCCCCCGCAAAGCGGTCCACTCTAAGTCGATAACAGGGCCGGCCCCTAAGGCAACGAACCCCCGCCCCAGATGCCTCATAGAAAAAGGAAAAACACCTACACGGCAGACAAGTAAAGTCTTGCTGCCTAGCGTCAAAGTAAACTTAGGCGAAGAAAGAGGAATCGTAGAAAGATAGAATCATTCAGACTGACAAACGTAGATGGAAGAGGGTTATTCGGGAAAGAATGGGTAACCTCAAGAATAAGTCTAAACCAAGTTGAATTTCTCTTCCTTATGCTCGCTTCATTTCTCGTCGTCTTCTTTCTCTTTTATTTATACATAGAACACAAGCACAAAGATGAAAAGTCAACCATTCTTTCACCGTCATCACTTTTATCCATTTCAGCCCATTTGCCATACCTGCAGTCAAAACCCAACAACACACAGACCACCATGCATTCCTTTACCATTGTCAGACTCCCAGTCATACACGCAAGAACACACATCCTCTTCCCTTTTTCAATGAACATTCAATGAAAACAGGTCAAAGCAATTGTGGGTTCACTCAGGTGTGAAGGGAACTGAGTCAATTTAACTGAATGACCTTGAGTGAAAATTGAAGAAATGGCACACTCAGGAAGACCGTGTAAATCACACTCAAGAGAAGACGATCGTCACAATGAGTCGCCCGCAAAACAATCCATACCACTCCTTAGAACGATCACTTGTCGCGACACCCTGTGTCGCCGCCGTAAACTTTTCGCAGCGTTCCCACACCACGGCTAGTTAAACCGGAGTCACCGTCAAAAGATTCCGACAGTGCTACCGCAGCACCGCCGAAAAACCCGGAACCGCTGCCGTAGAAAACCCGGTGGCGCTTCCGCACCACTACTGAAAAACCAGGCCTGCCGCCGCAAAAAACCGGCAGCACTTCCGCACCACCGCTGAGAAACCAGGCCTACCGCCGTAAAAAACCGGCAGCGCTTCCGCACCACCACTGAAAAAAACCGTGCCGCCGCAGCAAAATTTCAGCGGCATTTTCGTACTACCGCAGAAAAAGTCTGTGTCGCCGCAGCAAAATTTCGGCAACACTTTCGTACTACCGCAGAAAAAGTCTGTGCCACCGCAGCAAAATTTCGGCAGCACTTTCGTACTACCGTAGAAAAAGTCTGTGCCGCCTGCCGTAGTACCGCAGTGCCACTGGGCCTGTCCCGTGGGACCAGCACCAGCCAAAGGGGAAGGGAGTAGAGTGCTCCCTGCCTTGGCTATGGCTGCCTAGTCCTCCTCCTGGTGATCCTCTGAAGTCCTCCAGCTCCTCCTCACGTTGCCTCAGCAGCAGCTCCAGCAGCCACAACACTCAAGTGTGTCCGTCACACACTGGGAGCACGAGTGTTTTGTGTGGCAGCTGCCTTTTTTATATTGGCTGAAGAGAGTTGGACGTCACTCCAGCCCTCAGGCAAAAACGCGGGCTCACAGTGAGCCCTTGATCTGGCCTAGATCCAGGGCTGACTGTGGCCGCACCACAGCCACAGCCTTAGTGTGGGGCAGTTTCTTTAACTGCCCCATTTTTATTTTTATTTTCTTTTTCCCAGCTATCTCGGAATCTGGCGAGATAGCTGGTCTCCTGCCATTTCCAAAACACTTTTTCTTTTCTTTTCTTGATAAGGGGTTGGAGAGATACAACCCCTTACAGTTTGATGTACCTGGACCCTTTTTCCAGGGCAGATACATCGAGGGAAAGGCTGTATCTAGCCTTTTCCTTAGTGTCCCCTCAATTTTCAGGCTCCCTGCAAAAACGGGAGCCTGACAGTTACCTTTGGCAGCTTCTGCCAGAGTTAGCACCACGTGAGGACAAGTGTCCTCACTCAAAAAAAAAGAAAAAAAGAAAAAAAAAGACTAACTTCC
The DNA here is from genome assembly GCA_003427395.1 of Chara braunii. Lineage (NCBI taxonomy): Eukaryota > Viridiplantae > Streptophyta > Charophyceae > Charales > Characeae > Chara > Chara braunii. The sequence goes on from BFEA01000229.1 coordinate 568,891, forward strand.
AAATTTCTACTGAACCTGGCTTTTACCTCAGCTAGGTTCATGCTGTTGCTTGAAACAACCCTCCTCCTTTTTTTCTTTGCCCTCCCCTGAAAACAGGGAGGGTAGTTGTCAGGTTGGGAGAGGTAGGACCTGCCCTTCCTAACTCCCACGTCCCTCAGCTTTCCCTCACTGTTCCACTCGTGCACTGTGGGCCGCGAGATTTGAGATCTCACGACCATAGCCAATTTTCCCAAAAACAAAGTAGGAGCATTTGTGCTCCCACACAGTCTGAAAGACTGTTTCTTTGATCCACGAGGCGGTTGCCTCGTTTTTGTTTCACTGCACGAACAGGGAAAGGGGAAAACAACAACAACAACAACAACAACAACAACAAACAATAACAAAAAAAAACTTACCTTTGACTCCTGCATATCCCCAAGTTCTGGGGTAGATTCATTCGGTTTTGCTCACCCTGTCGGTGGCAGTCACATGGGTCAGCGAGGTAGGTGACCCCCTGCCTTCTCTCTCTCTCTCTCTCTCTCTCTCTCTCTCTCTCTCTCTCTCTCTCTCTCT
>BFEA01000229.1:569661-585524 GCA_003427395.1 Chara braunii
TCTATCTATCTATCTATCTATCTATCTCTCTCTCTCTCTCTGCACCTAGGCCCCTTAGGTGCCAGGTTCAGGCGCAGATGGACTGTTGGGGTCCAGCCTCCTGATGAGTCGGTGAAACCCCGACGAAACAGTCTGGTGCACCCCATCCCCTTCTCCTTCTCTGTGCGCCTGTACCTAGGCGCTATAAGCGCCGGGTTCAGGCACAGTGGTTGTTTGTCGGGTTTACAACCCCGACGAACCCTGCGAACGGACAGTTTTCAGCCCGTGAAAAGAAAAGAAAAGAAAAAATCTAACTTAAAGAATCTGAAACGAAATCTAAAAAAAAAAAAAAAAAAAACTAAGAAAATCTAAAAGAGAAACAAAGAAAACAGTCAGGCGCCGTTGAAAACGACGCCCTGCCGTTTTCTCAGGGACTGTAAGTCCTTGTTCTTCTCAACGCGCCATCTGGCGCCTCGTAGGTAGGATTCCCCCTTTTTTTTTTTTTTTTTTTTTTTTTTTTACTGGTAATAGAGAAAACCGTTCGCTTATGCCAACGGTTACAACTATGTGCCCTTAGGCACATCTTTGGGCGTCATGTGGCGCTATTCTTCTTTATTTGTTTTTATTTTATTTATTTTTGTTTTTGTTTTTATTTTTATTTATTTATTTCGGCCATTTTCTCGATTTATGCGTGTCGTCGTTGTCGATGATCTGGACCGCGCGATCTTCAAATCGGGCGGTCGAGGTAGACCGCACCTCTATAAAAAAAACGGGCAGTTCCAAAAGGAGTTAACCCGGAAGTACCACAAGTGAGATTCGATCCCCATATCAGTGGGATGAGAGTTGAGTGTGTTATCCTACTGGGCTAGCTCATGTTTCACATTAAACAAGAGCTGCTCTTCAATATGAAGAGCTTAGCCCAGGTAACATCCCTGCCTGCGGCTTTGCAGGCTCCGCCTGTATGTGGCCTAGCAGGCCTGCCCCGACTGTGGCTTAGCAGGGCTGCCCTGCATGTGGCCTGCCGGCTTACCTGCCTGTGGCCTACCCATACCGATTAACCGTGTGGCCGCGGCTGGGTCGGCCATCGAACCGGGTAAGTCTTGGCATTGGCCTATCGGCCCCAAGGCTCGACGTCAAACCCCGCGGCCTGCGTCGCGGCCCTATACCCCACGCAACCCTCTTTTTAGCCCACTTAAGTCCTGAATCGCCCGGCTTAATAATCGCGCGACATTATTATAGGTAGGATGGATTTAGTTTTAGCATTCCTTTATCCGCACGTTCCTGCGGCTTCGACAAAAATGTAGCCTTTGTCGTTCACACCCGATGCATCCGGACTAAATCTGAAAACTCTTAGTTTCTCAGTCATAGGTCAGGTCTGAATAAACATTTGGCAAACGTCAGTCTCATCAAGTCCTTCAATTCAACACAAGAGTCGAACTACGTCCGATGTTAAAAAACACCGGCAAATACCCTTGTCAGGGTTTTTGCCCCGACAACGCCCATGCCGTCGAACGGACTAGCAGAGAGGCAAAGGAACGATGAAACGGGGGCTAAGGTTGTAGGAGGGGTTATTGCTGCGGCATGGAGGATCCCCAGGGAGGTTAACAGTTAGCAGTTTAATTTCAGTTGACCAAGCTGCAACTGCGTTCAAGCCGCCATTGCGGGGTCCTCAGGTGATGGAAAGATAACGAGGCTCTCTTCTGAGAGTTGAGTCAGTCTCTCTTCTGTATCTTGAGTGTCTGAAACGCCTTCTTCTGTCTTTCTTACTCTCAGTCTAATCTTTGTTCAGAGAGAAAGGCGACAGGCGGGTTTGTAACCCGTAAGACCGTGACAAGACTATGTGGGGAGTCAACCCATCGATTGAGGGAGCTCTGTCGGAACTCAGGAGGCGTTCTGGAGCCAGGGAACTGAAAGGTAACTATTACTTTCGTTCAGTAAACCCGATTATAACCCATTATTTGTGTTCCTTATTATGTTTTGACTGAGTATATTGTGTGCATCCCTACTTTGACTTTCAGGATATGATTCAGACTAAGTAAAGGTATGTATGCGTAATGTCAGTTTCAGTTTCATTGTTTGATTGAAAGCAGATTGTGGGGTTGGAGGAAAACAGTCTTGCTTAAATTTGACTGAGTCCTTCAGGGCTGGTCAAGTCTCTATAAGTTTGGGGAGGCTCAATGCTTTGTTTATTTTGAATTGTTTGGAGAGTCAGACATGTTCTATAAGTTTGAGTGGTCTGGTTGCTCTGACTTGCAAGGGCTGACTGTGATTGGTTTTTCAAGGACCAAGCATGTTCCATAAGTTTGGGTGGCTTGGTCGCTTTGTTTATTTTGGGTTTCTTTCAGTTTCTTCTGTTTCTGAACGAGGAGGTCTCAACATGTTCCATAAGTTTGGGTGACTCAACCTCTTCGTGCTTCAGGTAAGAGAAAGGATTTGGCAGAGGACCAAACATGTTCCATACGTTTGGGTGGTCTTGGTTCAAAGCCGCACACATGCTAGAACCGGAAGGTTATAACTTGGCTATATTTTACTATTATTCTATATATGAACAGGCTAGTCAGACAGTATTCCATAAGTTTGGGTGGTCTGACTATATAGCTTATCACAAACTCAAGAGAATATTAACTAAGAATAAATTTGTGGTACGAAGGGGCAGATTGAATCTTGAGCTAAAGATGATCGGTTCAGTTATATGCTACCTCAAAAGATCAAGTGCAAATAATTATATAAAATTGGGATACTTAAACAGTTCAGGACGACTAGGGTGGCCTAGTCATATACCCAAAGAAAAGAAAAGTTGTTGTGCCATGTGTTTGTGCATACTTAATGGCTGAGCTAGACATATTTCATAAGTTTGGGTGGTCTAGCCTTATGCTTTATGTAAATTGGGTATAAAGAGATAAATCATTGAAAGAGTATGAACTATTGTTTGATAAGTTGACTTTGGGCTGGTGAGAGAACTTACCTTTGTGGTTTAGCCTTGCATGTGACTGAGTGAGATTGCTACTTGGTCTGAGTTTCAGTTGATAGGTAGTTGTTTTAGTTGCTCGCCACGTACTAGAGTGATAGGAGTTAGGTTCAATTCCTACATTTTCTGAGCTGAGTTCATTTTACTTAGGTCAATTTTTGCATTTTTTGTGATCTTTTGTTATACTTGGTCTTGTACAAATCTTGGTAAGTCACTTTCTCTACGGAAAGCGCTACCGAAATTTCTACAAAACCAAGAAGTTAGTCAGATTTTGATTTTTCAAAGTTCAGTTTGTCTCACTTTTATATATGGCTTAGTAAATATCTGGAAAACCCTTTTTTTTAAAGGGATTGTTGCCCAAATTTTTATTAATTCAGGGAGTTAGACAAAATTGGATCTTGAGAAGTTAAATTCAATTAAAATTCTGAACTTAGCTTTGTGTAAATCTTGGATTAACACTTTTATGAAGGGAGTGTTGCCGAAATTTTTACAAATCTAAGGAGTTAGTTAAATTTTATCTTAGTTGAACTCAATTTTGTTTTTGGGTTCATATCTGACTCACTAAAAATCAAGAAAGTCTTCTTTCCTAAAGAGCGTGCTGCCAAAGTTCTTACTAATTCAGGGAGTTAGACAAAATTTGACTTTCCAGAATTAGAGACTGTTTTTGTTTTCATATTTGAGTTAGTATAAATTATGAGAAGACACTTTTTCTGCGGGAAGCGCTGCCGAAATTTTTTTAATTTAAAGGAGTTAGATTATATTTTGACAGGTGACGATTCTGGCAATCCACTCTGTATAGAGGAGATTCGACCAGGGTCTACCTTTCTTTTGACACTTGCTTAGAGGTAGGCTTAGGCTTAGTTAAGTACAATGATTTTGAGCAAGATCGTGATATTGAGATTATTCTCCATGGACTTATAGGTTTAGCTTGGGGATTGGTCTGTCTTGTGTTACTGGTCCTCTTGATCGCTTGATTCAGGATTTGAACTAGATTCAGCTTGATCCTACGAGGATCATCGTAACAGGTCGGTTGTCGATTCATCGGTTTACGATTCAGCTCCAATCTACTCTTGCCACTCAACCTAAAGGCTTTAGCCTTGTGGTTTGAAATATTTCATTGTGTTTTTACCCAGACTTTATTGAATGACCATTTAACAAAGGCACTGAGTATTTTATTATTGGAAGGGTGCGCTAAGGTTGAGGTTTATATGGCTAAAGCAAGGGGTATGAGCACAAATAATGGTTGAAGTTGACCCCGTGTAGTGCATGGACTTTTGGTTGAATCTTTGATGTGATTGCAGGTATGTTTGGTGGCTCGGACTTTGGATTTGACTGTCTGCGATCATATACATATTTATGGCTGAGAGGAGTCTCACTTTGATTGTGAAAAGTGATCGTCACATATTTATAACCCTCTCTATATATGTAAATACATATGTCTTGAGTGTTTCGAGCGGCCTACTGCGACAACGAGTAAGGGTTAAACAAATTATGTTTTTGAAAGAAAAGGGAGTTCTCATTTTATCCTTGGTTTTTTTTTTATAAAGTTTTTATAGTTGGACGTTGTAGTCCATGACAGCCGTCAAAGTCAAACCCCTTGATTTCTCTTCAGGCCCTAGATGAGGGAGCTGGTCTCCAGGGCGATAAGAGACGATTGTCACCACAAGCATGAACCTGTGTACCACCCACTCTTCGCAGGATGCAGAAGAGGGTGTCAACATAAAAATTATGGCAAATTTTGAGGCAGGATGAACACATGTGGACACCATATTTCAACTGTTGGAACTGTGTTTATAAACTGTTTGGCGGGGGGGGGGGTCATGTGTTATACCAAAAGTCAAGGAAACCAACATTGACCAAATATTGGAAAAACTGAAACTGGTGTGTTCATCTATTGGTCCAACTGTTGAAAGGATGTTGGTCTAACTGTTGAACAATTGTAGAAAACTTGTTGAAAATTTGTTGAAGAGTTGTTGACACCTTGTTGAAATGTGTTGAAAACTTGTTGAAACGTGTTGAAAACTTGTTGAACTGTGTTGAAAGCTTGTTGAAACGTGTTGAAAACGTGTTCACCTTTCGTACAAACCGCGTTCTGTATTGGGGGGAAAATCGTTTTTTTGGCTCATGTCGTGGGTTTTCGTGGTTTGTTCCTGTCCTTTTCTCCTGCTGGACAATACGCTATGCACTTTCGCAAATGTCAAGCGTTGGGTCTTCTGGCGGACCTGGCATGCAACGACATCAATGACTGCATATAGAGAGAGATAGCCATAAATAGATAGATAGATAGATAGATAGATACATAGATAGATAGAGAGAGAGAGAGAGAGAGAGAGAGAGAGAGAGAGAGAGAGAAACGATGTTTTCGTTAAAAGTGAAATTGTTTTCATGTTCACTTTTTATTTTAATTGTAAAATGACACCAAGAACTGAGGAAAAAATAAGCAAACAATGAGAAAACAATGGTTATACATGAAAGTTGTTGAAATAAATTAAACACAAATTTTCACCTCGAATATTCACACGTACACAAGCCGCAAACATGTCACTCAAGGATTGGCAATCCACTCTGTAAACATGACACTCAGTAAAACACGCCAACCTCATCAAAAACTGATGAGAAGTCTATGAAATATCATTATACATTGTTGGCAATCCACTTTGTAAACATGTCACTCAGTAAAACACGCCAACCTCATCAAAAACTGATGAGAAGTCTAGGAAATGTCATTATACATTGTCAACATATTTTCAAAATTGTCTACAATACACATTTTCACCCGAAATATTCACACTAAGTAAACATGTCAACCTCATTTTTCCAGACCTAGAACCTGAATTCTCATTGACTTTCCTATCTAACCATAGACAAAATGTCAAATGTTATTCTAAGTCTCATATTAGGAATACTATCTTTGAGAAACCGAACGGAGGGAAGTGACCTTTTGCAAGCAAAGATGCAAAACCTAACATAAAAACACCACAACTAGAAGAATCCTCTTGAGTAGGAATCCCACCTACTGATGCATCAAAGTAGGATGTAGGCTCCTCCACATGATATTTTTCCCGAAGATTTTATCGCTGAAACTCCGCTCTGAAAAAACCTGCCAAAAGTTTGAAGGTTGGACCGTAGTCAATACGATGGAGAGAGTCTACGAGGCGGAATTTACACTCAGAGCGATCTATACTGACATAAGCGAAGGCCCAACGATTTTCGAAATGGAGAGGGATAAATACCAAATCAAAATTGAAAAGATTTATGTCCTTCACCCATCTCGTCCCTTCGGAGTATGCGATTTCAGCGGACTGAGCTTTTGATAATCTGGGAAAGAAAAAAGAATTTAGAATATGCACAGATGGAATGCTACAAGAACTTCCATCTTTTGCCACTTCTGCACATGTCAAATCCACCTTCTTGATGTAGTCATTGGTGATCTGAACGGCTAGCAGGTACAAATTGATGACTTCATCATTTAACCATTCTCCATCTTTGGCGGCGAGCATGTTGGCAATCTGATTTTTGGCATGTTTCAGAAAGTTCGATCCTGAGATACGTCTGTGGAGACAAAACTGTCACTCCCCTTCTTCTTTTATAGCCATAACCAACCTCCTTCTCGCCAATGCAGGTTGAAAGTGTTGGGGGTTTCATATAATGTGATGACCCCATGTGGCATCATCCGTCACCGTATAATCGTCTCGGCACACTATAGGCCCCGGAAGCAGTCGAATGTCTGCAGGGATTGTGTCTCCAATCTCATACTCCAAAGACTCATCAGGTGGAGGTTGTTGTGGAGTTCGAAAGCGTAGCAATTCCATAATAATACTTGGGTTGTGTGCAAATGGTGCCAGAGTTGCCACCAACTCTGGGGAGATCATTGCTAGAACACTCGGATCCAAACTGCCTCCGGATGCCACCGCCATCGTATTGCCCGCCATCTGAGTCGGCGTAACAATAGAAGAAGTCGGCGGCTGAGTCATTAACTGACCCGTTGAAACCGTCATGCTCGAAGCTCCTCCAAAACCGGACGATGTGCCTGGAACACCCATTCTCTGTGAATCCGGGCTACAAGCTCTTTGCCTCTCAGCTGCCAAAGCCGCTTGCAAAGTGTCATCAACACTCTCTTCTTCTGAGTCGTCGGCATCAAAGTCTTCACCATCCACAAAACAAATCGCATAACCTGCGATTGTAAACGCCCCGATTTGTTGGTCGAAGTACATGGTCTCCAAGTGGTCGAGAAATGAAACCTCCTTCTCCGATGGTGCTTTATGCTAACCCCTCAAGAGCTTCTCCACTTGTCTTCTTCTGAGGACATAAGTACGTTCCCCTCTGTCTTGCGGCTTTGTTTCGAAGAGAAACTCTCAAATATTGACCACGTTTTGGCCAACCTTGTAGACGAGATCACGCCATTCATCATGTCGAGGAGGCGGCTTAGTAAAGTTGGCGTAGTAATCTCGAGTTTTGATCATCTTGTCAATGAAATGCATGAGGAACTCAAACTTCATACCCTCCCCTTCCAGCACAATGCAATGACGGTGACTCTTTAACAGTTCCCAAACCAATCTCGCATGACCTTTCCCGAGGAAAACGACAGCCTCATCCGCAGGACAAAAATGCTCCAATGTCTTCACCATCGCATTCGGCTCCCTTTCCATACCATCATAGACCACTTTCTCCGGTGGATCCATACCTGCCATTTCCCACTTTGATGGTAGAAAGTTCTTCTCCACGACATCAGTCAACATCTTTGGCTTTCTCTCTCTCCGCACAAGTGCCGATATGTCAGCCACCCGCTCGGCAGATGATGAACCTGCAACTTGAATATCTTCAAACAAGGGAATAGTGTTGCGATGAAAATCCCCGTCGTTGGAGTACATGATGACCACCATTCTGTCTGTGTCCTCCAAAGACAAGTTTGCAACCTTATATGCCACTTTCCTCTTTGTTTGTTGTAAACGAGTCCATTTGAGAAGATCCAAGTGAATGTCCCACATCGCGACTCGCCTCAAGAATGTGAACTCGCAAGGGCGTGGAACGAAGCACAACAATGTCCAATACGCGCCGCCAAGTTTGTCCATGAACTTCTTGAGTCCAGCAAACACTTGTTCAGTCCACGCACCCATCTGGGTCGGGCGGCACAAATCCAGGACGGTTGTGTGGCACGTCAGGTGTCTGACGGCTCTAAACATCTCCTTGCAATCCATCTCGTCTGAAACATCGCTCTGGAACGACACAAATACAGATGTCACGTCCTGTTTCTGGAAATATATGTATCTCGCTTATCCCGACATACGAATGCTATGCGAACCCCCAGATTCAGATCTACGCAACAACTTGTTGACAAATTGAATGAACTCTTCGGGGCATTTATTTGCAAGCGATTTTGTTTTCTTGAAGCCCTCCTCTCCTGTCTCATCCTCGCCTCCAAGTGTAGCCGGAAATGACCGCACCCAACTCGTTTCTTTGAAATGTCGTCGCTGGTCGATCCACCTCTCTGATGTCAATCCCTGATCAGAATACCTAGCGAACAAATCAGAAAGGTTGTCGAAGAATGGTTCCTTCCACTCTGACGGCTTCTTGTGAGGGTCAGAAATGAAGACGAAGTAGTGAAACATTCTCAACATTGCTCTTTTCTGCTTCATCATTTCCACGTATGTCTCCATCGAATGTTTTCCGGCAGTGTGAGCAGCTTTACTTAGCCTTGGAGCCAGTACGACACTTCCCGTGAGAATGTCTCTCAACAGCTGCAGCCTCTCACGCCTCCCCAACGTAGACATAGCCTTCCATGATCTGACATCTGGATCGCGCACAGCCACGAGGTAACCAGGTCCTCTAGTACCCTGAATCCAGTGCACTGGAACCCTGACTCCTTTTTCCAACTCGAATCTGGGACCAAGTCTCGGCGCTTTCCCCGATTCACCTTGTTTGGTGGCAGGCTTCACACCATCTCTCCCCGGGTACTGTCCACTCTCCCAAGCAGAATACACTTGTTGCACCTTGTCGAACACATCGTCCGTCGCCCTTGCTAATATCATGTAAGGCCCGAGGAAGTCGGACCACTCCCTGCTCCAAGCCTAAAGTGAAAGAGTAACCAAATGATCACTCCCGGTCGCGCGCAGAGCCATCGCTGCAAACTCTCTGTAATCCTTATTTTTGACGTCTGCAGCAGTTCCGCCGATAGCTTCTGGACGACCGGCTGCTTGCCACAACTTTCATATGTTCTTAATGATAGCAATCTGGTGCGGAGGAGTATTCCATTTGTCCTTCGCATTTTGGAAAGTGCTCAAGGTGCAGTAATTTTCCATGCTCCTATCCGGATAGTAAACAGGCCTTGCAGTCCAACAATCCAAACGGAGCTCACGGGCGATGTCAGGGCGTTCTTGAGAACATTTCCTCGCCGCCGCAACATTGTGTTGACCACTGAGAGGGTACCAGTAGTACTTGCGCACGGATTGGAGATCGAATTCGCGGGGCGTCACTCTTCTCGCCCTCACATTTGTACCGGAAGCGTCAGTATGCATTGTATCATGTAGCCCAATCAACAGAAGGACAGGCTTCTCGTACAATGCACATATCTCTCTCTGATAGCTGCGTCACCCGACTCAACCATTGTTTTGTAAAGGTCATCAATACGCTCCTGATCGAGAAAGCGTTGATTATATCTGAATTCCTCATCAGGGATATCCAGAATCCTGTCCAACTTGACAGAAATGAACTGCATTTCCGGCCTCTGGTTACCATTCTCGTCGAACTCAAGGAAGAAGCCTTTGCTCAGATGACCAGAAGAATTCCCATGCGGCAGAATCTGCAAACCGGGCGGTCTGGTGACTGTCTTGCCCACAGCGTTTTCATCCGATTGTGGCTGGTCCGGTGGAAAAACGAAAGTTTTTTCCATCACACCTCCCTTCGCTGCTTTTTTCCTTGGTTGCTGTTTTTTCTTCATGGCCTCCTCAGCCTCCTGCGTACGTTGGACGGCCTCCTCAACTGCCAGCATTTTCAACTTGCGCTTGCCCTCCTCTTGCTTGGCTCCCCCCTCCTGCTTGGTTTTCTTACTGTCCATAGCACTTCTCCTCTATTGCCTCATCTTCCTTTTCTTCTCAGCTAGTTGTACTGCATCAGCATGCGCCGGCTCGACCCCAACTTCTCGGTGCATTTCCCCGCGCCCTGGATCTGCTTCCCAATGCCCATGACCCGGCGCGAGCAGCTGCGTTCGTTTGGAACCCCGATGCACATCTGCATACCCTCCCTCGCCGGTCGTTTCCTCTTCTTGCCCTTCGTCCTCATACTCAACCCCTAGACGACCCTCCAACTCGCCCGGCCCACCCCTCTCGCTGATTGTATGTGCACTCTCTACTTCCTCTTCTTCGCCACCCTCCTCACATTCTTCACGTTCTTCATCACGCTCCCATTCTTCTTCGTTGTTCTCGTCGTCGTCATCTCCAAAATAATGCGACCCAGCAGGAATGGCCAACTCATAGCGCGACGGGCGGACCAAGGAAACGGGTTCCTTGGTTGATGTTGGTCTACGCTTCACAGGAGCTGACGACACGATTTGGCCGCGACACGGACCTTTCTCCCCGATCTGCCCTGATTTCGGAACTCGTGTTGCAGCAACCGTAGTCCGAATTGGTGGCGGAGGGCGGGCACCTATAATGATCGGTTTCGACGACGGAGCCGCCTCCAAAGACGACGAAAGCACGCTTTTCGGTTCAGATATGCGGTCGGAAGCATGCACCACCGGCTCATACCCTGCGACCACATGTCTGTCGAAGAATGCAAAAACCGATCGAAGGTCCGACAACGTCAATTTCTCCGTCCCAGGCGGATTGAAAATGTCTTAAAGCCTCTAGCCGTACCCAGCGTGTTTGGCTCAACGAAGAGCAACGCGTTTGACACCCGCCATCCGCTCACCTCTAGCGTTAGGGACCATTGTCAACTCCAACATGGCCGACGGTGATTTTTCTCCACTCCACTTAACCACACCGCCAATCGGAACAATGTTATCTTTTATCACCACGTACAAAACCAGCCCACCCGAGCGTTCCCCGATTCCACCCACCCAGTCCAACATCCAGCACTTGTTTTTGTGGTTGACGACAGGCACCTCGTCTCCCACACCTGCAGCGGACGTGTCACCAGACCTTTTATGCCTCGGCACAACGTCCATCGCAGATTTCCCCTGCCGACCAGTAGCCTCCTCTTCTCGACCCGCAGGCCCACCACTCATCAGCACAGCCGAATCCGGTCCCGAACCTCGAACATGAGCGGAAGGAGTGCCCGTAGAAGGTGCACCCCGCAGCACCGGGGTTCGGTGGCCCTTAGACCCCGGTGTGTCGCGAGCCCCCACGCCAGCCATCGGTGTCCCCTTTGGTTTTTTCGGAGACTGCTCCATGCTCCCGGAACCAGCACTAGTACGTCGTTTGCTTGGCTTCCCCTCACGATCCATGTCGAGCAGCTAGTCGCAACTGAAGAAAACACACAAGCTAGAAAGCAGTCATTGCTTTGCCAACGTGCAAACACCACAGCACTTGAGAACAAGAGTAGACAGGAACACAGGGCAACTGAAGCGGGCCGCAGCCCGCCAGCTCATCGTCGTTTCACTGTCGTGTTGAACTCGACGGTCGTGCCACGACGTCCTCCAGACCGTTGAATCCGACACGAGAGCGACATTGCGGTGTCGTCGTGTCACTGTGGTGTCGAACCCGACGGCACTGCGCGGGCTGACCAACCGTCATGTTGGACACGACAGCTACACTATTGTCTGTCGTGCGACAGTCGACCAAGCGGCCCTTCATGCACCGCTTGGTCGCCAGATAACAGTGTTCATGTCGTGTTCGACATGATGGTCGCCAAACGGTGCCTGTAGGGGAGCTGACCGTCGTGTTCGACACGACAGCGACACTGTCGTCCGCCGTTCGACAGTCGACCAAGTGCCCCTTCGGGCACCGTCTCGAATCCAATACGAGAGCGACATTGCGGTGTCGTCATGTCACTATCGTGTCGAACCCGACGGCACTGCGCGGGCTGACCAACCGTCGTGTCGGACACGACAGCTACACTGTTGTCTGTCGTGCGACAGTCGACCAAGCGGCCTTTCATGCACCGTCTGGTCGCCAGATAACAGTGTCCATGTTGTGTTCGACACGATGGTCGCCAAACGGTGCCTGTAGGGGAGATGATCGTCGTGTTTGACACGACAGCGACATTGTCGTCCGCCGTTCGACAGTCGACCAAGTGCCCCTTCGGGCACCGTCTGGCGACCATCGTGTCGAACACGACAGCGACACTGGGGTGTGTTGTGCGACATTTGCCATGTTCGACATAATGGTCGGCGGACGGTGCCTAAAAGGGCACTTGATCACGAGAACACAAAACAACAGATCGCAGGCACTGGTTAACACGGAGAAACATTGACTGCTGAATGTTTGTGCACGCAAAACATCAAAACAATGAATTTTTGTTTTCCGAAAGGAAACACAACATGAGAACAACAATCAAACACTCAGCTGGCAGCGATGTGTCGGTGTCCAAAGCCAAACCAAAAACACGTGTCATCATTCCCGGGTTTCAATGAATCGAAAAACAATATGAGGACAACAACGTCAAACGTGTGTACTTTTGGCCACTGAACACATGACGAGAACAACTAGCAGATACYRYRTATTGTTATYGAATAACACATTGAGAACARCAATCGAGAACAACCAGCAGATACCACGTATTGTTATCGAAATAACACATTGAGAACAGCAATCGCAATGTGAATTCCACGAGGCTGTCTATCGACTACGAGAAACAATCTCGCCGTTGCGGCCATTTCGGCCATTCAGTATGTCGTTTTGGCCATCCAGTACGACGAAGGCTATCTACCGACTACGGGGAACAATCTCGCCGTTGCGGCCATTCAACACGCTAATTGGCGATCCGAAGGTCAGCTGCTACGCCGTCTCAGCAAACACCGAAATGTATGTCATTCGCACGAACTTGGAGTTCCCGACGAGAGAAGCGCCTATAGCATCCCGAATTGAAACGACTTTAGCCTCGACCTCGCGCCATGCGACATCGTCTTCCACCTGGCCACCCACCACGATATCCAGTCTCCCATCTACCCTTCTTTGAACTAAACACATATCCCTTCCTGACATAGACAACTCGTTCCTGGACACATACACGATAACATCAATCAAGTTTCTTGCCCTGCTCGAAACGGCAATACAGAGGACCCTACAGAAGATAAACTATGCCAGACGCAATCTCACACAACAATACGAAACTGCTCCTGGCGACAGACCAGAGGATCGCAACGGATAATGATCGAGGAACTGAGAATGTCGCGCACAATCGAGTAACTCCTATTTCATAATACGACACCAGGTGCGAGGCGAGGTTGTCACGTATTCGCAGTCCAAAACCCCCACAACACGGCTTATTTTTAGTTTTTTACACAGTAGCGGCAAGCGCACGGGACGCAGCACATCGAACGGCACGGGAATGCGTTTGCGGAATTCGGACATATTCGCGAACTCATAATCGCACGCCCACGGGCATCTCTCCATCATGTTCACCCACTCGCACTCCTCCCACGAGTCCAAATGTTTGTTGCCAAACGGGAGGATTCTCATCCAAGGGTCGCATTCGAAGTCTTCTGAACAAGCGCCTTCATAGGTTACGCTACCCTGACATTGCCGGACGTACAGCGCGCAAGGTGGGAAAGGGTGTGCCTTGAGTGCACGCCAAAGTGTTGGGGTCATATTAGAGATCTCCATAGCAACAGTGAAGAGAAAACGCCCTACACGGCACAAGGGCAACGGTCAACATCAGCAATAGAACAACCAACAACAACATAAAACTATTCACCCCGCTCCCACTGACAATAGAACAAACCATGCCGCACGACAGCACAATGCACAGAATCTATGAGCGCAATCCACGCCCATGCACGGTCCATAGCACTCCACACAATCATGAACGATTCGATGACATTGCACCGCGCACATTCTCGTTCCACTAGAGGACAAGGAAGGATCGTGTTCGACTCAACGACAGGGCACTCGCCTATCGTGTTCGACACGACGATCGTGACCGATTCGACGATCGTGTCCGACTCGACGATCGTGTCCGACTCGACGATCGTGTTCGACTCGACTATCGTGTTCGACTCGACTATCGTGCTAGACTCGACGATCGTGTTCGACTCGACGACAGGGCACTCGACGAACGTGTTCGACTCGACAAACGCAGTCGACGATTGTGTTCGACTTGACGGTCGTGTTCGACTCGACGAACGTGTTCGACTCGACGAACGTGTTTGACTCGACGAACGCAATCGACGATCGTGTTCAACTCGACTATCGTGTTCGACTCGACCACCGTGTCCGTCTCGCCGATCGTTGTTTGACTCGACGTGTTCGACTCGCCTATCGTGTTCGACTCGACGAACACAATCGACGATCGTGTTCGACTCGACGATCGTATTCGACTCGACGATCGGGCTGTGTCGTATTCGACTCAACTATCGTGTTCGAATCGACGATCGGGCAGTGTCGTGTTCGACTGGACTATCGTGTTCGACTCGACGATCGGGCAGTGTCGTGTTTGGCTCGACTATCGTGTTCGACTCGACGATCGGGCAGTATCGTGTTCAACTTGACGATCGTGTTCGGGTCGACTATCGTGTTCGACTCGACGATCGGGCAGTGTCGTGTTCAACTCGACGAGCGTGTTCGACTCAACTGTCGTGTTTGACTCGATAATCAGACATCGGGCACGATCGTGTTCGTGTCGAGCACTGTCGTGTTCGACTCGACGATCGGGCACGATCGTGTTCGACACGACGATCGGAGACGATCGTATTGGACTCGACGATCGGGCGCGATCGTGTTCGACTCGACGATGGGGCACCATCGTGTTCGACTCGACGACCGAAAGTGCCACGTGGCGTTATGTGGTTGAATCTGGGCTGCGTGGTTGTGTCCTCACCGTCCGATCCTTCAAACTCGGGGTGCTCCGTTGTGGTTGTGCGTCGCAATCTCGGGTCGTATGCTCGCTACGTCGTCGTGATGAACACGCCTCTCGACAGCGCGGTGGTCCGCCGTCGCGTTGAGCAGGTGGTCGGCTATGCACGGACCGAATCCCTGCGCTCCGTTGCCCCGCTGTACACGAGCCTCCACTGCGCTGCGCTGTGGCACGAGCCTCTGCTGCGCTGCGTCGACGAACCTCCGTTGCGCTGCTCTACTGCTGCCTTGCCGAACTGAAACGAAAATGGGAACTGGTGGCCCTCCCTCATGTATATAGTTTTTCGGGAGGGGGGCCCTTCGCGAGCACCTGCTGGCCGTCCGATCCGAAAATACTGACGGTCGGGATTTTCCGATGGGGAGTGGTGGGCCTGCTTCATATAAGTGGTTTTCCGGGTGGGCCCTCCACGCGCGCCTGCTGATCATCCGATCCGGGAATACGGACGGTCAGGGCGATCCAATGCCTGAAGTCGGCCGCGATCTTTTTCCCCCCTTGGCCGGAGCAGAGGCGCGGGGATGACGTTCAGCTGCAGAGCAGAAATGCGATTCGCGCACATGAGTTCCCGCGACATTGTGTCATCGTTCGCGTTCTGGGAAAATCAGCGCAGCCGTCCACCAACGTCGACACGACAACTGCCCCGCTCTCCAGGTTGGTGCCGCTTCGGCCAACACGCCCCCCCCCCGAAAAAGAGAAAAGCCTCCGTGTCCAGTGCTGGTTTATCGGTGACGTCAACAAGTTTTCTCGAACACTTTCACCCCGGTCGTCGTCGTGTCGAACACGATGGTCGACACGGTCGTCGTCGTGTCGAACACGATGGTCGTCGTGTTGAACACGATCGTTGTCGTGTCCGACACACCATGTCAAACACGACGGTCGTCGTGTTGAAAACGATCGTTGTCGTGTCCAA
>BFEA01000229.1:597964-615464 GCA_003427395.1 Chara braunii
AAAACAAGACTGCGAAGAAAGAAACAAAGAAAAAAAGAAAGGAGATGAAGAAGAAAAAAAAAAACAAGTATATGGAGTTCACTATGCGGGCCATAATCGGTGATAAAGTCATCATTCAATGCCTTTATGCCCCCAAGTAGTGAATTTTAAAACACTTTCCCTCTCTCTCTCTCTCTCTCTCTCTCTCTCTCTCTCTCTCTCTCTCTCTCGTGTGCGCGCTCACGCACTCGCTCGTTTTGTCTCTCTCACAATCTGATCCGACAACGAAATGTGGATGTGCGTTATTTTGAAGGTTGTCAGAAAGAAGACAATGACAACGACGACGACGACGACGAAGAAGAAGAAGAAGAAGAAGAAGAAGAAGAAGAAGAAGAAGAAGGGGAGTAAGGGACTACGAGAGGAATGCGAGTAAAAAACGAGGTATGACGAACTTCCGAAATTAAGTAAAGACGATTCAAAGTCGGAGTGAGGGAGAGAGAGTGAGAATTTCCAATTCAAGTAAGGGAATGAGAGAAGATTTTCAAAGGATGGTGTAGGTTATATAGAAAAGCAAAATTCGTGGCGGTCACGAGTTCGGAATAAAATTCTGAAATTATTTGATCCTAAATTCAGAATTACTATGGAAATTTAAACAGAAGTCACCGAATTTCAAAATATTCATAAGAGTTTCGAAAAGTTCGAGGGGGTGATAAAATAGGTAGAGGTGAGTTGGCAGAAACATTTTGAAGTAAAATGAAAATTTTCTTGACGTATTTTTGGAATTAGAAGAATTTCAAAGGTAATATGAAATAAGAATACAAAACTAATTCCTAAATTAAAAATTTACGATGAGATTTCATAAAAAATTAGTGATAGCCAAGTAAAGTAGGTTGGAAGAAATTCCAGAATATCTAGGTGAAATCAGGAAAATTTCTCAACGTGTTACAAGATTAAGATGAATTTGAAAGACATTTTTAAAGAATTTCAAAGGAATTTCAAAAGAATTGCAGAATTTCATAATGTTACGGGGGGGCAGACAACAAAAATTGATTCGACTTCAGATGAATAAAATTTAGTAAATTCCAAATTTTATTTCATGAATTTCTGAAATGGAATTGAATTTTGAAATTAAATAATGAAAGGAATTTGATAAAATAAAGAAATTCGCATAACTTTTGAATCAAAATGCCGAAATTAATCCCATTTGCGGTGTTGGTGAAGGAAAGGATGAAGATTAATCCTGTCGAATTCGTTTGAAATTCCGAATGGCAGAATGGGCGGCATTGTCAAACACGCGCAAGAAGGAAAGATGCACGCCACGCATAGTAGAAATTTTAGATGATACGACCAATTACGTGGGAGGGTGGAAAAGAGAAGGGGGGTTGGAGAGGAGATAAAAGAAAAGGAAAAAGATGAGATATTTGAGAGAGATCGGCAAGAGGAAGGGAGGGGATTAGTAAGAGGGAAATAGATTGACAATACCGCGCTCCCAGTCAGCCGGGAGCAATCAAGTCCTGCCTCCTAGTCGAGGAAGGTCTTCAATCAACCCCTAAAGGGTCTTCTTGATCGTTCCCCCGGTGGAACGACGAGGTCGTCGGATTAAATGCGCAAACTGATGATGACGAGCCAATGCAATGATGACGTCTATAATGGCGGCAATGACGAGGATGATGATGATGTTGCTGGTCATGATGATGATGGCGGTCTGTCGAGCACATCGGTCCCGCACGGGGACCCTCCTTTACCCTTTTTCATGTAGAAACGAGCGAGACTGATGTTTCTCCTCTCACTTCTTCTTTGTTCCGCCATCTCCCGCGCACTGACGTTTCTATCTAACTCCCATCTCACTAATCTACTGCTAAAACTAACTTTACCATTGAACTTGCCCGGCCTCAGAAACTCAGAGTCACACTTTGTCCCGCCAAAAAACATTGAGGAATGAATAAGCCAGTCATTCTCTCCTTTCTGCCATGCCCATCTCTTGCTCCGCTCGGCCATTCCTTTTCTGCGAATGCACCTCGGCGTGAATCCTGTCCGGGTTCATTCATTTTTTCCCTTCACAGTCTCACTTGCCAGTCTCCCCGCACCTACTTCTCCCACTAACGCCTAATCTACTAACCCACTATCAAAACTAACTTCACCAATGGATTCGCCTTTGCTACAAATCATGGAATCTCATCCTACTCCGCAGAAAATGGGTCTAGGATTGGTCGAGTCAAAATACTTCATATCTCCATCTTCTTTCCTCTCCATTCCCTGCTTCACACATACGCCCACGCACCTACCTCGTTGTCATGTTGGTTCCAACACTCACAGAAAGAAAATCCAAAAAATGAGAATGAATCTTCCATCAGAAAATGGGAAGATTCATTGCTACTTCCACGGTTGCTGCCGCTCCGTGTTTGGCCTACTCTGCACCGCGCAGCCCCTACCACTGAACCTGGCTAGCCTAATGCTGGAATGCGAAATCTGATGCTGCCATCAGATTCGCCAGCGGAAGTGGAAATCCACTAAGTAGCGTGTTACAACTCACCTGCTCGTCTTTATAGCATTACGAGGAACTCCGCAGCAGCCAGTCTCATCCGTGCTCAAGCGTTCAACAAGGAAACATTCAGGAGCTGCGCCCACGAAATGTGCGATACCTGCTATAGCAGGTAGGCGTTACCGTCCAGGGGCCCGCTGGTACCATCAGCCCCGAGCTTCTCCCACGGCCAGTCACTCAAAATACTCAGGCGCTATACTAATCTTCACAGTATCGTTCCAGTTTTAACGGATGTCCCGAAGGACCACTTCCTGGGCAGAGATCCAGACCCGTCGGTCCGCTGCCACAGGACGGCTGCCCCATCTGGGTTTGGACCCAGGTCTGAATTTCACTAGTTCAGTGGTGTATTTGACTGAGGTGGGCCCGTTTGTCCCATCTCCAGCCTTGGAACTAGTGCCAGCCTACTGCAGAGGTTGCTTGTCAAGGTTACAGCTCGGGGACCAACCCAGCCCCCGGTTTTTCAGTCACCCACACACAGCACGAACTTACGCAATATGCCCCACCAGATGGATGGTGCTGAACTGCGCCACCTATGCTCGGCCGTTGTGGCTATTCTGATGCCGCAACAACTAGGAGGGCACAAGGTCCACTGCAAAGTTTGCAGCGTGAACCCAGATGAAAACAGGTCGCGCTGCAGACCTTGGGGGTGTTTAGCAAGTTTTTAAGTGAGAGCCTTGAGACCGTAACAGGGACGGGTTCGAAGTGATCAGCCGCTGCACCGGCCTCTGCCCTGGTGCGCCCATCCCCACCACACTCAGGCACGAGTCACCACCTTTTGGGCCCCAACAGGCGTGCTCAGGGCATACTCACACTGCGGGTTCCCACGGGCATGGTCACACTGCAACCCCAATTCTGCGAAAATATGCAAATTTGGGACGGGCCAGCTTGAGGTCTTGGGCATGGCTCGGGTCACACTGCTGTACCCCTTTGCAGATGGGACAGGGCCTTGGCCGTCTGCAGCAAACAGCAGTTTGGTCCCTTGCTGGTCACACGGCACCGTCCACAAGTTGTGTAAAAAAAAACTTCGGGTCCCGAAATAAAAAAATAAAAAATAAATAGGGCATTTTCCTTGCCCCGCAGCTCCACAAGCTGCTGAAGAAAATGAGCACACCAACGGTACATCCGAGACTTCGGCAAAAATGTGCGTGACCGGTCCCGTATCTCACGAGCCCCGGCGGCATGCTCCCACTCAGTTCCTACTGCAGATCGTGGTTGGCGGGCCCCACACCTGCAGAGAGGCGTCCGATGCTCAGCTTTTCTTCCGTCTCGCGGGCCAGTCACCCATCGGCTGGCATGCACACTGACTTTCTCGGTCCGTACTTCAACAGTTTGTGGGTGTACCCACTGAACTAGGCTCTTGGCCGTCACAGCCGGTCCCAGTACCGGCACCGGGCCGCATCCCAACTTGGAAAAAATGAAAATAAAAATAAAAAAATAAAAATAAAAACAATGAAAAATAGAAAAGGGAACGAGACAAAAAAAACGAGGAGGGAAGGACCGTTGGAACCTTGTCCTCGGTCTTGCCTATCGGCCCGCTGTCGGACTTCCTAACAAAACTAAGGGGGATAGTCCCGCGGGACCCTCAACCCCTCAGTTCGCTCCGTAGCGCTCCTCCGCTGCTCCATGCTGGCCTCGATCCCGGGATCCGCCTAGTGAAAGTCTAGCATTGTAACCAATAGGGCTAAGCCCAAGCGTGGACTAGGTGCGTGCCACCCAACATGTAAATGGTAATTGTGGCCAGCCTCGGCCTGCAGCAACAGCGTTATGGCTGCTGCTTGACTTCCCATCAAACTCACGGCCCCGTACGCACGCACATGCTGTTAGGGCCGGATTTTGCTCGGCACGTCATGCTCGTAGCCCCCATAATGCCACGCGGAGGCCACCGCTCGCGTTCTACTTCCTTTCGCATGCTCCAACCAGCGCCAAAAGGTAACATTACCGCCTAATGACGTATTCTGTATGGGCGCACATGCACCAGGGTCACTCCAACATAATGAACAACCTTTCCTAGTTTTAATCAATGCCAAAATCTTTGCCGGGGGAAACGCCGACCCTATCGCATCAAGAGAAAACATCATCACACGCGCCTAAAAAACTGTGCGCCCACATACTCTCTACTTCCCATCAACCATTCAGCCAACGCGAACCAAACACAACCGCAACTTCGCACGGTATACTCAGATTCTGAACAAACCTTATCTTCTGTCGCTTGCAAAAACCAGGGCGGATACCCTTATAAGGGTATTCGCGCCGACAGCGGTCACGAACGGTAGCTGGCAGAAGGGGTGTGCGTTTCTTTTCAGAGGGAGACGCACGGCAGCAGTGGTAACCGTCGAAAATTGACAGGTAAGTTTTCATTTTTTCACTTCATCTCTCTCTTCTCGTTACACTATCTCCTCTCCTTCTTGTTCATGGGGCCATCTCTCTGATAGTAGTGTACCGATTTTGACCATCAGAGAGCGCGTCACAATAGCGCGATGCTAACAGGGGAAATTGAGCACGTGACATACGAATAATCCAAGTGAGGGAACGCACTGGTAAAAACGTTCCTGCAATGACGGCGCTGAGAACAGATCCGCGCACAATGTAAATAACGCACGTTTAACCGCACTTCTGTGACGGTTTAGTATCCTGTGCATTTTTTATTGTTTTTTTTTTTTTTTCCTTTTCTCGAACACTTTCGTCTCCACCCTTCTTTTGTTGCCCATTTGTTTTTTTTTTTGCCCAACCAACCCCTCTGTCTCATTACATAGCTCGCCCATCCATTTTCTCAACCGTGCGCCTCCGCGATCCGCGCAACCACGAGAACATCACGGTTCACTACTGCAGGCCACACAAAGGTGAAATGAGGTCACTTGCGCCACCGTTTCCACGCAGTAGTGAACTGCATTGCTGGGAACTTAAGAGCACAAATTTTCCAACACACACTTGTTGGAAACGTGTTGGAAACATGTTGGACCAACGTTGAACGCATGTTGAAAACATGTTGGCCGCATTTTGGTAAACGGTTGGAAACATRGACCCGACCCTCCTAAACGGTTCGCCGCATCATTTCACGTACTTCCAATGCTGGTCCAGTGTTGTGCCCAAGTTGAAAACTTGATGAAAATTTCCCACAATTTTTCTGTTGGTGGTTCTCAACCGCACTTGACGGTTGTCCAGCGTCGAGAGATCATTCCCTCAAGGCGCGTGTCAGCCGACACTTGAGTGTCGAATGCGACCCTCCAAAATAACGAGGACCGCATGAGTATGGGTACTACATAGTACGCCATCACTGCGACTGCTTACGTATGCTTGCATTGCGAATCGATATAAGTTAGCCCCGCGCCCGCGCGGTTTTATAGTAAGTTTTGCGCGCAACGTTTATCCGCTTTCCGCATCGGAGAGTTATGAGATGGCTACTAAGGGACTAGGAGTGTTGTCGCATTGTTTGTTCTGTGTCATTCTGTATATGTGGATGTGCATGTGTATTTTAAAATTTACGTTTTTAGAGTGGTGTACTCGTGGTGTGTGGGATGCGTCCTAGTCAACCGGCGACGGATCGTGCTTGGGACCTCAGCCCCCCACGGCGTCAGTTCGCGTGCCGTCAAGAAGCGGAAAGATAGACCCGCCTATAGGTAAGTCTCCAATCTCATCGGCTCATGTTACTCCCATGGGCAGCACGATAAAACCGGAGTGAATATTCCACCAAGAATTGTGGAAGAATCAGACTAGTTGGTCACACTGCCCCCACGACTTCCCTCATGCCTTCCTAGGCAAGTCTTCGGCCCGACGGCGGTCTCGACAGTCCATCTATTCCGGGGAAAGCAACTAGGTGGTGATTAGTCTTTCGCCCGTATACCCAAGTCCGACGAAGATTTGCACGTCAGTATCTCTATTGTCTCCGCTAGCGCTTCCTCTGGCCTCGCCCTGCTCAGGGAGTCCGCCGTTCTGCAGGTCCCAATAGGCATGCTCACACTCCGATCCCTAGCTGCAGATCGTGGTCGGCAACGGTGTGCTTGTGGAATCCTCCACCATTCAGGGTTCCTCCACCCCTTTGCTTAGCCACCCCTCGTTCAATGTCCTCGACTGCTGTGACGATCACCCGCGGGGAGTTTTCTCATTTCTGCTCACTGCAATGCTAGCTGCAACAACCCATGCTTCTACTTAGGTTGTAGGTGTAACCAACCTGCAGAAGCATATGCACGCTGGCTCTCCTAAACTCATGTTTCAACGGTTCGTGAGTGTACCAACCAAGCCAAGCCCACCGGTTATAGGATCGGCCCTGCCTGGTTGGGACTTGCATTAAAAAAACTGAAGTAAAAATAAAAACAACTCAGCTAAAGTAAAACATCAATAACTAGGATAATAACGAAAAGAAAGAAAATATTGAAAGAAAAGGCAGGGTTAGGGGATAGAAAGGACCATTGGCACCCTTCCACCCCACTAATCCGCCCGTTGCAGTGGTTGTTAGCAAAACTGAGGAGGATAGCCTCGCCAGACCCTCAACCCCTCAGTTCCTTCAAGCCGCTTTAATGCTCCTTCGTCGCCGTGTGCTGGCCTTGATCCCTGAACCTACCGCCTTGAAGTCCAACACTGTAACCGATAGTGTTATGCAAGGGCCGCACTTTCACATACTAGTCAGATTTCTCCAACAAAAATCGGTACTTTTTTATTTTGTGGTACCGGGCTCCGCGCACGGTCCGCACTTATTTATCATATAATAGGCCAACTCCGAACTTTTACCGATTCTTATCTAGTATAAGAAAAGTAACCCGCGCCTTAAATTATCTCGTCCACACACCCTCTAATCTCACCTCGTGCGCCCCATAGTTCGACTACAATGAGTCGAACGTGGGACGCGTGATACTTGATTCTTTATATCATCTCGGGTGCAACTTGTACGAAGTGCAAATATACGAGCGAATATCCTTGTAAGGGTATTCACGTCGACAACGTTGAACTTCTCGGTCCATAGGTGCACCGACTAAGCTAGAACCGCCGCAGAGGTTGCCTCTCAAGACTTTAGTTCAAGGAGCACCAAGCCCTCGGATTCTTGGTCAACTAAATACAGGCGAAATGCCCGTGAGCGCCCCCACTGCTTGGGCATCGCTCCAATTTTAATGGATGTCCTGTAGGATGGACCGCGACTGTGTCCTTGAACAGGCGGGCCTCATGTAATTCAAAGTTGTAGTATTTTACTCGTTTGTCTCCAGTGGAGTTCAAACTCAAGTTTGTATTTCAAAAGATAAATGTTGTACCAACTGAGCCCGACCCGTTGGTTCCATGGCGAGGAGTGGAACCAAACGCAGGGGCCAGACTAATCTACTCTGTACCGTTCCATTTTTAACAGATGTCGCGAAAGGACCAACCTGTTGGCGCGGCCCTACTGAACTGGCTGGTCCCAGGTACTTCATACTTATTCATTTCTGGTCATCTCATTGAATCTGGATTCGAACTTGAGCCTGTATTTCAACTGTGCGTGGGTGTATCAACTAAGCTAGACCCGTTAGGTCTAACACCGGTCCCGATGTTGAGCGTATCGGCCCCTGCCTTTTCTCGCGAAGAGGAGGTAACCCTCCCGACCATGTCACGCAGGAGTTAAATAAAAAAAACAAAATCAAGAGACAACTTGGGGGCGACGCATAATTAACACCGCAAACAGCCGAGACGGTTGTGGTCCCGTCGTCCCTTTGCCACTCTATCCGGGTGAGCCAGCTGTACATACTGCGTTCCCCTACGACAAAATAGGTTCCCGTTGGGCACAACTTGCTTCCCTAAGAGGCTGTTACCACCCTTAGGGGCGTATCTCTACCGAGCTACTGACCCATGTGCGAAAGCTTTTAAATGCAATGGCAGGCGTAGATCAGTCGATGGCGTTTTCTCTCTCGCTGTAGTATAGGTACGCGAGGTGTCGAGCGCATCGGTCCAACACCGTACAAGGTAGGGCGGAACCCTCCCGACCGCGTCACACAGGAGTTGGTCAAATCCTCTCCTCGAATACATATGCAGCTTCTGCAAACCGTTGCAGCGGAGTGCGCCAGCCATACCTCTCGCGAGCCCCTACGATAGGACCTACGCGATGCACGACTTACCTCCACCTTACGGGAGTTGTCACCTCCCTTCGATGGGCGTATCCCTGTCGAGCTATCAGTCCACAGTACGAAAGCTAATCAGCTGCAATCGCAGAGGTGGACCAGCCGATAGTGTTTCTCGTTCACTATAGCATAAGGGGTATGCGCGGTTTTACTCCTCTATCGGACCTGAAGGTGCATTTCAAAATTGCTCGGCTTATTGAGGAGGGGCACGAGATTGAAGATTCACCAGACGATGTGTCGCTCGAAGTAGCGTCGAGGCGAACCGAGAGGTTGAAGGCTTACCTGTTGAACGAGGAAGCAACTGCGAAGTTGAAGGTTTACCTGATGCTGGCGTGCTGCGCATCCTGACGAGAAAAGAAGAAAAAAAGTAGCGCAAAGGAATTAGCCACGAAGTTGAAGACTCACTTGTCTTGTTGATGCGCTGCTTGTGTTTGGCTGTAAGAGCGTGAGGACAGACGTGAGGACAGACGCGAGGACAGAGACTTACCTGAAGATCATGTGCTGCGTGTTCTACTGTTGGAAGGATCGTGAGCGTTGACGCGCGAAGTTGGAAACCCACATGATGCCCGATGCGCTGTTCATCTTGGCGATGGAGGTCGCGTGAGTCGAGCCGAGGGTTTGAAGGCTTACCTGACGGAAGGGCGTTGCCCGTTTTATCAGCGGAAAGAGAGTGAGGTAGGCACAAAGCACATACTTACATGTTGCCGGTGCGTTGCACCTTCGATCAGTGAAAGATAGCGAAGTCTAGCCTAAAGGTTGACCTATTGTCGGTGTGTCACTCGTCTGAACGATGAAAGTAGCAAGTTGAGTCAATAAGTCGGGGATCTCGGCTGCCTACTGGGGTCCTTTAGCAAACGAACCCATGTTATAAGTAGATCGATGGTCCTGGCAAAACGACATTCTTTTTTTTTCTGTAATAAATTAGTGGCGAATGAAGTATTGGTAATAATATTACGTAGTACTAGGGGTTGAATTGTTGATATGCTTATATGTTTTAGCACTTGGTAGTAGCGACAACAATTAGGAATTTGTGGATCGAGGCACCATAGAGTAATCCGGATGACGCTATGCGTATCCAATGCGGTAGGTTAAAGTGTTGCTTGCATTGATAAGACTTTTTGTATTCGGTTACCCGAGCAAGGATCTTTGGTGCCTGTACACAACCGCTAAGCTACCTAAGTTGTCATGGCAGTGTCATGACACGTATGCGTTAGATACAAGGATTGTTTTCCTTAAGGAATGAGAGAATGATCATAAAAGGGATATTGGTAATTTTGAGCGAGCGTCAGACATGATAGGGAGTAGTGGGAAGAGATTGGTTAGAGTAGATTTGTATGAAAGATTGATAATATG
Source organism: Chara braunii (assembly GCA_003427395.1). Classification (NCBI taxonomy): domain Eukaryota; kingdom Viridiplantae; phylum Streptophyta; class Charophyceae; order Charales; family Characeae; genus Chara; species Chara braunii. The sequence goes on from BFEA01000229.1 coordinate 607,916, forward strand.
ATTGTTATGGGATGTATTTTACAGGGAAGGACCAAAGAAGAGTGAAAATGGCAGACGCAGATGGAGTCGTGTCGGTAAATCGGGTCATCTCGGCCCACGAATTGGTCAAGGCATTGGAGAAGACGTGAATTTTTTCTCAACGTTCAACAAATCATCGGCATAACAAAGACATATAGGCGCCACAACGTAATTTTGCCCACTACTTCGATACGTTCATCGATATAACCTCTCATTTTGCCTACCATTATCAACGGAAGTTTGATTGTACACTTGGTAGATTGCTCACTTCATCTTATGATAAAGATTTATAGTTGTACTGCTGATAAATAAATGTTGGCACCAAACAGAGAAGAGCATACACAGGTGAGTCATCACATTGGTCAAGATAAAAGATCTGAAAAATAGAATACGTAAAGAAGTTTACCAACTTCACAGTCCACGAAACTTGTTCAACATCCACTAATGAAATCACCACAATTAAAAATAATGAAAATACTATTTTGCATCACAAAATGATAGAAGATTGATAACATATCACATTGCATGGTCGAATCAGTATCCACAAATGAGTCTCGTTCGCAGAAGTCGTCGAGAAGCATCAGATCCACACTCATCATCTTTGGTGCCTTAGCTGATGCCCTCCTCCGGATCGTCCAAAATCTTAGGGATTTCGTCTCCATTACTCTTCTTTGACATCTCAACATCGGATGCCTTAGTATACACTGTTGTACAATCATCTTTTTGGTAGCCTCTAGAGTAGAGTAAGAGATACTCTCTTTCAGACAAATCAACATAATCTCGTTCTTCTTCATACCGCGTGGCACTTTCCGTGCATCCTTCACTCATGATCGCAGACTTTCCCCCAATTCATTCCAATCGGGAGTTCTTTGTGACAATTGTTTATCCCTTTATACCATTTTGATTTTAAATTTGAATTTTTCATCTCTCTACTTAACTTCAAGTCTTCAATTCAACTCCTTAAGTCATATGCTTTTAAAAGTTTCACCTACTCAGCATGTCTTGTATAATATTTTGGAGCTCATCACCCTTCCTTGCCTTGCTTGGTGACAACATAGAAGTTACACATAGTCGAATCCAAGCTTGCAATTCAGGAGTAGTGGCAACAACTATAATTCATTGTTTATAACCTAACGAAAATGCTTACAATTTTCATTGTTCCCTGACCACAGCCGCCTCATTCTTCTTCTTTTGTAGCAGTGCCATATCCGCCTCCATTGTTGTCAACCGCTTGTCGATAGAGTAAAAAACTTTATTGGAGTTCCTCTGTATCATTGTTCAATATAGCAACAATGACGCCAGAATCCTGATCCACTGCAATAGAGCGCGAGTGTTGGACATCAGCCACATCAGTACGTGCTTTGTTGACGTCATGCTTCTTGCCTTGCTTCGCATAAATGGGATCGCACACTAAATCAAGTTTCTTGTTCATCATCTCTACCAACGACAATTGAAAATCCTCATGTTATTTTTCCTCTCACAACTTCCTAGCCTCCTTTTCTTGCTCTTTCATAACACGTTTTTTATCTTTTTTTTTTTCTTTTTTTTTTTTCGCTCGTTCTTTGTATTCTCAATGTACGATGCTCCTTAAGTTGGGCAACAGTCGCTTCCAAAGAGTCAACCCGTTGATTAGTCCTAGCCCACCCGCTATCCAGAGGATAATGAGAGGCAGTAGCAATATTAGACTAAAACGAAGTAGAAGGAAGATTAAAAATGAGTTGTTGAATAAGAACTATGGTAGTACTAGTAAACCGTGCGACATGCTTGGGACACCACTTGACAAAGTGTTCTAACTCACCACAGTTAAAGCGAGTGTGAACGATTGTAGAGGAGGAAGACAGATAGTTGTTGGTTGTCATACCTTTAACAAATAGTGAACGCCAACAAAATAACTCATAGTCACTTTTACGTAGTAGTACCTCTACGTTGGTTACTTTGTGAAATAAAATGTCATGAGTGTATTGTTGACACAATAAATTGACATTCACTAAAAGCAAGATAGCAGACCATGTGAGGGAAGCAATAAAAAAAAAGAGGGAGATAGAGGAGAGAAAGGAGAAAAAGAGAGAATAAGAAAAAAAAAAAGAATGGAAATCAAGCCGTCAAGAGAACACGAGATCTAAAAAGGTCTCGGACGTGGCTTCATAACCAAAAGTAGAAAAAGTAGTCGTTGTCAACATAACTTTTGGCGCGGCGTATGACCCGACCGGTTTCGGCTTGTCGTCCTTATCAGCGCTCTTCATTGGTCTTTTAATAGCTTACTAATTGAGTACGAATATTCGATTTATACCTTGTGATTAAAAGTAAACAAATAGAGGACATATCTAAAAGATAGAGCAACATAGAAAATCCAGTCCAGAACCGTTGAAATTGACCACTTACAGGTACTACTCTAGGTAATTGTCGCGTAAAACCATGGAAAACACCGACACTACCAGCAAGGTGAAAAGTTCAAATCCTACAGAAATGTCCGGAATCAACAAAACCACTCTCTTGAACAACTCGACCAAGGTCACGGGGTCTAATCTGTGTGACAAACAACTAAGGCAAAAACAATCAACGGGCCAACTTGAATTATAAAAAAGTTAGAAGGGTAAGGGTTCGAAAACTACCTGACACTCAAAATAACTACAACATAAGACATTGGTTCGAAACCCAATTGCAACTTGCAGACCTTAGTCACTTACCGCTAGAACAGTACATCAGTCTAAAAAGACGCTAGTTCAAGTCTTGCAGCACAACGAAACATCCACTCCACGAAAACGATCCCGACAAAAAAAAAAAAAAAATTCAAAATGCCCCTCCGACTTCCATTTATTTCCAGTATGCCTCTCTGGGAACCGACTTACCTTGTCGCACCCGTCTAACAACAACAGAAGTTTTCGAAAAAACCCTAATGTCGTTTGGGCCTAAAATATATTCAATATGCCCCTACCGATACTAGTTCCAGATTTCCAGTACGCCCCGGTAGCTTCCCTCCCAAGGCCAGGGGAACAACTGCGAGTGTCACTGACGGCCACAAGGGCATGCCAAAAAGTTGCACCCCACACTTACAGGGGCTTGCGGGAAACTTAAAAGACCCCAGGGCATGACAGGGTAAGTCGGTTGTCGGAGGGGCATGCCGCAAACGAATAGAAGTCGGAGGGGCATTGTAAATTTTTTTGCAAATGGACATACTGACACCACTCACGACATTGAAAAACAAAACCTATAGCCAATGTTTCTTTCAACGTCTTTGCAAAAAATACTTGCTCCATTTTGCATATTTGGAGAGTGGTGTGGCGTTGTATCTACCCATGTTCCCGCGAAAAACTCATTCTCATTTTTTCTCATTTTGCACATTAGCTGAGTAGTGCAGCGACGTCCGATGATCCAACGACCTAGCTCTGTTGGTAAGGGAGGCGATGGCGCCTGGCACCTAGAGATATGTCATTGGTTCTCCTGAGTGGCATTGAGCAGAGACTGCTGATGTTCATAGGGAGAGGGGACCGGAGTGGAGGCACAATGATTGACCCACCGAAGAAGCTCGGTCTTGATGGATGACCTCTGTAGCAGGTATTGCACCTGCTAGTGGGTGCAACTTTTGCATGTTCCCTCGTTGGAGGCTTGAAAATGAAAGTGGCTGCTACGGGTTTCCTTGTAATACTATAATAACAATAAAAAAAACCTGAAAGGTCGTCCTATCTAGATTTGACAGGTAATCACACTACCCCCGCCCTTGGAAATTAGGGTTGAGCGGTAGGAAAATATGTTGCTTGCGGCGTCGGTCTACCGGTAGTTGTGGCGACTACCGGTCGTCCCCACGCACGAGGTTCCGCGGTTGGAGGCGGCTGTATCACCTAGCGGCCGTCGATGGGGGGTCCTATGAACTTTGTGCTTTCCGCCGACGTCTGGGCTGGATTCACTGAGTCATGAATGCTTTTTTTTTTTTTTCTTTTTTTTTTTTCGTCCTACAGGCAGTAAGTCGATATGTGGTTATTCGAACGTAGGCCTCACCACAACACTGTCAAAATGGCCTTTGGACAAAAAGTGCCGCGGGTGCATCTGGCAATGTTCGGAGGGGAAGTTGACGTGTCATTTTATGCATTTGGAGAGTGGTGTGGCGACGCCCAACGTTCATAAGGTGTATCTCGCCATGTTCTCGCAGGAGGTTCATTCTCATTATGCACATGTCGATAGTTGTGCGGCGATGGCCAGTGGGCATAACCACACCAGTCTCGACATGTGGAAAATGAGAATAATCTTCCAGCAAGAGCATGGGCAGATGCACCCTTGGCAGCGCTGAAAACAGGGAGAGAGAGGAAAAAAAAAGAGAGAGAGAGAGAGAGAGAGAGAGAGAGAGAGAGAGAGAGAGAGAGAGAGAGAGAGAGAGAGAGAGAGACGATAACAATCATACGACCGCAAAATGATGGCACTGTCAGCTTTCGGCGGAACACCCCCTCGAAGTTTCCCTTCCTCGCCCCACCCAACCAAAATAACATTCAGATACATGTGCACCACGAAGGGGAAAACATCCCTAACGTGACACCATTTTTTTTTTATTTTGTTTTTCGCATCTGTTTTTTTTTTTTTTTTTTTTTTTTTCCCATCCTCTCGTTGGAGCGCTTTCCTACGCGCAGATTGCCATCTCATTTCAAAGTTTCCCTCTTTGCCTGTCATCGCAAGAACGTGGTGCAGTGGCGGCCGACCTTGCCTGTTTTCATATCGGTGAAACCCCACGCGTGTCATTTTACCCCCACCCCTCCCTGCCCGAAGACAAACTGACTGAAGGCGTCTCAACTCGCAGTCCCACCTTCTAAAAGTTTGGGTCCCTGGGGTGTTGGCCTGCTGTGCCCCGACCTACCGACAAATACGGTTTGCAAGGCCAGGGATGGTGAATTTCGGTCGGCGGGGGTAGTAGTGGTATAAGCAGCATCAACTGTGGGGTTATGTCCATGGTCCGCTGCGTGCCAAAAATCAGCATGGAAATGTGCGCAGGCCATCGGGTGGGGTCGATTGATGGGTGGGGTGTGGACAGAACTGGATTTCCACCGGTTTGTTTACAGCGTGTTGGTTAACGTGGTGAAGGCGGTTTTGTGGACTGGTGCGTGTGGAACGTCGATCGCATAATATCTTGGAGGGAGGACCATTTGATAGCGGGTGGGTGTCGTTTTCTTCCCTTTTTTTTTGTTGGGTGTTGTTTTCTTTTCTCCCTTTTTTTTGTTTTGTTTTCCTGCCGAAAATGACAAAGAAAAGTTGTGTTTGGGTGTTGGTTCTCCTGCTCGTGGACAAAAGGGAAAAGAAAAGGGTCATCCAAGACCATCCACCCACCCACATAGGGCCTCGTTAGACCCTCCTTGGAAAATCATCATGAATTAGGATGAAGTCCTTAAAAACTTTTTCGGTTTTTTGCGTTATCGTTACACCACGTCCTAATTCAATGGGTCCCAAGGAAAACCCTTGGAGGTCTCCAACGACCAATTTCATACGTATACACGCGGCCGCGGGGGTGGATGTCCGTCATCGTGCTGGGATGTCCGTGCGTCCGCGGGTGTGCTCCAGTGGCGGTGGCAGGGAGGCCTACCGGGCTGATGAAAAAAAAGGGCGCCAACATCCCCGTTCCAATTTCAAATTTTGAACCCTCCGTTGTGACACATCCGTGTGTGAGGCGTCCTGGCGGCTGGACTGGAGACTGGGGCAAAACGTCTGTGCAGAGGAGTGATGGCGGCCATGGCTTAAAAACAGGGCATTGGAATGTTGGACGACGTAGCGTGCATGCGTAACGGTTCTCCACTGCGACGTCACCTTTATGTTCCACATACTCTTCGGGCCGTCACAGCTTAGCGCGAACGTAACGCTTTCGTGAAACGTAGAGAGTGCGAGCGCAATCCCCATCGACGTGCAGAAGGTGCAACGAGGGCGCCGGCGGGCGAACGAGTGGTGGGTGCGTGCACATTGCAAGTCCTGATGATAAAACAAGAGTTGTCGGGTGGTGCGAAGGCATTAACGACATTGGACAGAAACACGGTGATCGCAGTTGTGTCAGTGGTCGCCATGCGTTATCGCATTGAGAGGACGACAACTCACCTGAGGACGAGATTGTTCGTTCGCAGACAGAGGCAACTAATGCAACAAGTGATGGATGCATCTGATTGTGTGTCGTTATCGGAATCCATTGTGCAATTCTGCTGCGCCATGGCATCGGGTGTGATCCCGAGGGCGACGCCGAGACGGTGGATGAGGAGAAGGACGGGAGGGATATGGAAGGATCTCCGACAGGCTAACGACACGACGGAGGGCTACTACAAGGAGAAGCTGCGGAATGGAGTAGTCAATGGCGAGCGTCGACTATCTATTGGAGGTTTCCCGCCTGTCAATTGTCGTCTTCCTCACCGTTCAGTGTTTCTGTCTGCTGCCAGGACCCCACACAATGAAGTACGCGTGGAACAACACGACAAGGAGCAGGAGAAGAGTGACGAACAGCAGGAGCGGGAACCGGCGGAGGACGTCTGCCATGAATCGCATTATGCGAGGCGTGTACCAAACAAAGCTTGCATCAATGCACCCGACAATAGCTGACAAAACACGCTAGACTGCAATTGGCCGACAGTGCTTCAACATCGCTTGTAGAAAAAAAAAAAAAATCGACCGTTGGACACCACGGCTGGCGACATGCGCATGAAAAACCCTGCTTCGTGAAGCGCCTTGCAGCTGAAGAACCACCCCCATGCATTTCCACGCCAACGGTAACGGTGGAAGGCCGTTAGGGCCCTGTCGGGTAGTGGAGGCTGGCGACGTCCGCCCAATGGACCACGGACGACCTGTGCACCAACATCGACTCCAAATTTTCCTGTCGGCGCTTGCTCCAGAACACTCCGTCAATCACGGCTCCTTGAACCCAAGGGACCTCGCGAGGACCCCTTGAATCCAAGGACGTTTTGGCTGGGGATTCTGAGGAATCCAAGGAAATCTCTCGGGAGCGTTTTCACATTCATTCAAGGAATTTGGTGAATTAGGACACGGTGTAACCATGCCGATTTCCTAAAAATCGGATTTCCAAGGAGGGTCTAACGAGGCCGTAACTGTTGTAGCTGGGGTTTAAACCCATGCACACGTTTGAGAAACAAAACTGCCTGATGAGATAACAAAACTGCCTGATGAGATAACCATAGAGGTAGATTGGGTTCTTGTGTGATTTTTCTTTGAAGTGTTTCCCGTGTCAGGCAGCTCACACTTCAGGATGCGCATATGTGTCCAAACCCTAACCTTGCAGAGTGTGGAAAACTGGCTGAATGGCAGAAATGGAAAATGTGTCGATTTGAGTCCATTTGAGTCACTGTGAGCAGTTTGTGTCATTTTTCATATTTTTGTTGTTAGTGCAGGCATTGCCCGCACGTTGAATTGGTTGGGAATTAAAAACAAATTAAAAGAAGAGAAAAAAATATAAAAAGAGCAACGCCCGATGACCGTTACATCCCCTCCACGGATCACACATAGACAAGAAAGGGATATAGCAACACCACTCACGGAGGGTAAAAAAGACAAAACCTAT
>BFEA01000229.1:664420-682797 GCA_003427395.1 Chara braunii
CCCCCCCCACATTAGGGGTGTCTAATGGCCAATATCGGTGCTGCATAGCAACCAACAATATTTGCCCAAGGTCCTGCCCGTGCGCTGTGTGAGGATTGCTGGCAGATTGCTCTCCCTCGTCATGGTGGATGATCGACGAGAGGATTTACGACATAGGGAGATCTCCACTCTGACTCGAAAAAAATGGAAATGTTTAACCCACCACGTCATCTCTTTGATGATAGCACTATGGAGTCATACTGTCGTACCCTTGAGAGTGTCGATCCATGATGTGGAAGACTGAGTGAGCTGCTGGCAAAGTTCATGTCCGAGCATAGCATTTTGATGGATGGGTGGGTGGGTGGGTGGTTTCCTGGGAGTCTAGGGATTAGCGTGTCAAACAAAGGGAAGCGGAGATTCGCTATCTCCAGGATGCAGAAGGTGCTTGTCTGAGAGAGCAGCTCTCTATAGCTTTTCTTGTTTTGGTGAGGGGTCGGTATCTGACCGGAAAAGTGGGGTTGATGCGCCTATCATGGTGGTAAGCACTCCACAACTATTTCGAGTATCTTATCGGTAATCAAGCTCGTCTGAAGTCGTTTGCTAATTGGATGGATTCGGTATAGACTTGATGACCGATAAGAGACTCAGACGGCTCTACTACCACGACAGTGTTCGTGTACATGGGCCGGCCGTGGTTCCTTGATGGTTTTGCAGACTGTGATTTGCCATTAGCCATTAGCATAGAGGCTCGATTCAGCGGCAGGAAAGGGAGGAGGGGTTGGGATGCTGGGTCATTCACGCATTCAATCTTTTGGCGTGATTGGTTGCAGTGAATTTAGGTGTAGTTCGTTTCTTCTTGTTTGGATACTTGTTGCTTTTCGTGATATCTATTTTGCAGGGTAGATAAGCGACGCTACTTGGCTGTCTACTTCGTTTTTTTTTTTTTTTTTTTTCCTACTCTCTATTTGTTGTTGTTGTTGTTCGGGAAGCAGGATTTTTTTTTTTTTTTTTTTTGCAAGCAGGTTTTTCGAAGTTTGGCGGACGCAGCTTTGAAGCTGATTGCCAATTTCTTTTTTTTTTCTTTTTTCTTTTTTTTTAATTCTATTTTTTGAAAAGGTCGACAACCTTGAGATATTATCATTGAGCTGACCGGCCACAAGCAATTCATTAGTAGTTGGTTTTACTCGTCAAGTTCCATCATCTGGATTCGAACACAGGTCTGTATTTCAACAGTTCATGGATGTACCCATTGAGCTAGGCTCTTGGGTCTGATTGCCAATTTCGTGTGCTGTATGTGGGCTTGAACCACCAGTGCTTGGCCCAGCTATCGCCTGCGGAGAAAAATAGAGTAGAAACGTTTCTAGTCGGATGAATTTGGTCGCTCCTGTAGTGGCCCGTACGTTTCCTGAAATCGTGGTTTGTTAACTGGCAGGACTTTTAGGAAGTGTACTGGTGGGTTGAACTGCACGTCAGATTCGTCATCCTCCCTCTGTTTTTTTTTTTTCGGAAAGATTCAATCTTTATTACAAAGCCAGTAAAAAGAGGCCGGGGACCTCACAATTCGACCCGGAGTTATCCTGGCAGCCTCAGCCAGTTTCGCTTACGAGCCAAGCTCGAAGACCCACCCACTGCTCAAGTATAATCAATCTGTTGCTGGAAACCGGGTCCAGCGTCCCATACTGACTCTAAGGAACTTTCCAAAAAAAATTAAGCGTGAAGCTCCTGAAAAAAGGGACTGCAATTGCAGTCAGTAATTACCAATCCTTTGCTCGTTTCTCTTTTAGATGGGAAGCTCTGGCCTGAAGGCCTGTCCTCCCTCTGTTTTCACTTGCATAAGGGAAGGATTGGTTGGTTCGTTTTCGAGCATACACTTCGCTTCGAAGTTCAGCCTTCGGCGGGATTGAAGTTGGTACAGGGCCAAACTTGAGTTGAGGTGTACCTATTCTGATCCTTACACACATAGAGGCCCAAGGGTGTGTGGTGGGGAACCCGTCTTGGCAACCCAGGCTCCTTGGTGGGGAACCCGTCCTCGCAACGCAGGCTCCTACTGGTTCTCAAATCTTTTTTCTTCTTTTTTTTTTTGGTTGAAAAAGGCCTATTAAAAAAAACCTACTAGGTAAGGTGATAAGAGCAGATCAAAAGTGGTGAGTGTGATATTTTCAGATCAAAAGAGTTGAGTGTGATATTATGGAGACCACTGGCAGTGGTGTGGCAGGGAGGCAGAGGTGGGCAATTTTTTTTTTTCCTCACCCTCGACCCAACCCGCCCAATTTTTTTTCTTCCCCATCCACCCCGCCCAAGAATTTTATTTTTCACTTTTAGACGACCCCACCCACCCAAAATATTTTTTGAAATTTCAGCTCCACGCCTGATCCGCCCGTGACCCAAAAAAAGCCCTCACCCACACCCGCCCGCACCCGTAAGAGTATCATCACCCGCCCGCGTCCAATACCTAAATTTTCTTCACCCGCACCCACCCGCATCAGCCCGCACCTGCCCATGCCAGTCCCTTACACCATCMCAAYKTCATCGGCAACATAGCATTGCAACAAAGACATCTGAAATCCTATTATTAAAACAACGGCAACATCAACAATGAGACTCGAACATCTCTAAGGAAAGTATCTCAATATTTTTTTTTCTGTCCAGGGGCACCTGCACTGCTGGAGCACTCCACGTTACTTTATCAGGACCTGGGCAACTGAATCCAGGCACTTTTTTCTTTGGCTCTCAACCTCAAGCCCGGCGTACTACACAAGGGAAGGGGGGGGGGGGTGCATAATTTTTGGGTCATCCTGGGTCTATGGGTCGGGTGACCCAGGCCAAGACATCACCCGCTTGCCACCCACCCAGCGGGTGACCCAGGTCGAATCTTCACCCGCCCGTCACCCAGAAAGGCATGCTGGCTGTGCCCGCCCATAACCCACCCAAGACAGCTCATGTAGACCCTAAATTCGACCCATCACCCTGTGGGTCGGGTGGGTGCAGGCGGGTGCGGCTCTGGGCACCCGGTGCCCAGCTCTGCAGGGAGGGCAATACCTGGGGCCATGTCCAGCTTGCAGTAGTACTGGACACTTGGGGCCATGCCCCACTTGCAGTACTACCAGGCCATGTCCCACTTGCAGTACTACGAGACCCGGATTAGGACACTCCGCACTTTGTGACAGCTGATAGAGCCATTGATTCTTTTCTTTATAGCAGGATCAGGAAAACTAGTTGGATTTCTTAGGTAACACCAAGCAGGCTGGTTTCCGTTTCTTGCATGGTGTGGTGTGGCTTATGTAAGAAACGAAAACCCCTTGGACATGCAGAGGTCGTGCAGTATGCCAGGCATTTTGTGAAGAGCGAAATCATGCGGCCAGTCTTTGCGGTGTCAGAGGCGGAATGGTGGGCTTCCCATAAGTGCAGGGTGCATGTCAGGGACAGTGCTGCCCAACCGTACAGGCCAGATGCAGTTTGGACATCTTTTTTCATGCTTACCTCCTGCATTCCCCTTTTTTTTTTTTTTTTCACCCACTTAAACCACCAGTACGTTTACTAGCTATTTTATCCCGATGTGACCAGGCACAAAGATAGGTGCGATTTCTCAACCGCACTGGTGCATTTGTTTTTGTGCACTACAGAATCGGCAGTGGGAGAAGAGGGTTGGGCGTACTGGTGGTTTAACTGCTGCATACTGCTATAGGTCTAGAAACGAGAACTAAACCCCCGGTAATGGGACATGGCCCCTGGTGGCGGTGGGAACACTGCCAGGGTGTCATGATAGGCAAGGTCGATATTTGGTCTCCTGTTTTGCATCCTTTTTCCTTTTTTCTTGACGAACTTTAGACTCCGGGATTGCATGAAGTATTTGGCTGGCTCTTTGATGAGGTAGGTTGTTTTCGCGACTCGGAGGGCATTGATGGTAACTGGGCCATTGTTTCCTGTTCGTTCCTTGTGGAGAAAATCAGTATTTGTTTATGATGGGACACCGCGCCTGGTTTTACAGCATTGGGTACTGGTTCAGCTCCGGGGTTGAATTGTTAGGTCCTTGGCCTTGGCCTTGTCTTCCAATTCTATATGTACAAGTTTTGCAAAAAAAAGAAAGAAGCATGACATGGAAAACAATATGCTGTCCTGTAATGTCCTGTAAACCACCAGTACTTGGCCCATATGTTGGCCGCGGGGCGTTGTCGTTAACGCCCCGCAAGTTTCGGAGGCCCGGGTACCGGACCTGAAAGGCTGATGCTGCCAGCCAAAACTTCTTCTTCTTCTTCTTCTTCTTTTTTTTTTTTTTTTTTTTTTTTTTTTTTTTTCCGCTGGCGGGCCGGCGCGAAACGGCGCACAGGGCATATTCAGGCTCGGCATCGATAGCTGGGCCGAGTACTGGTGGTTTAAACCACCACTAGCTTTCAGAGTGGAAGGCTAAATCGTAAATATAACCTATACCACATTCTTTGGAGGCTGGGCGCCACTGGACCAAAATGCCTGGCAGCGCCAGCCAAATCGAAGGAAAAAAGACGTGCCACTGGGCCAAAATGGCTGGAGGCCCCAGCCAAAACAAAAGGAAAAAGCCTGGCTGGTGCTTCGGCAACGCTTGGCACGCAGTGAAGGGGCTCGCACTCCCTCACCTCATTCTTGCCTCTGAGCCGCAGGAAGGGGCCTTGTGCTCCCTTTCTCTGTTCTTACCTCCCACCATCGTCGTGTCATCTGCCTTCAGATCCAGGATCTGGACCCATTTCTTAAAGTTGGGACGGACCCCCTGTTTTCCCATGCTCGCATTGAGAAAGGCGGTGTTAACTTGGTCATAAGCCTTCTCGAAGTCGAAGAAAAGGATTGCTGTGTTAATCCTCTTCTCCCTGACCTTTTTTGCCAGAATATACCTGCAAGATCCTTGCTAAAGCTTAAGCATTTATGCCTGTTAACTTGGTCATAAGCCTTCTCAAAGTCGAAGAAAAGGATTCCTAACTTGATCATAAGCCTTCTCGAAGTCGAAGAAAAGGATTGCTGTGTTAATCCTCTTTTCTCTGACCTTTTTGGCTGCTTCGTTGAGAGTTAATACGAGAGAGAGTACATTATCAAGAATATACCTGCCAGGATGAAACCTGTTTGGTCTATATGGAAACATTTATCCGCCAAGTCGAGGATCCAGAAGGCTTAAGATTGACAAGGATCTTGTAGGGGAGGGTGAGTAGTGAGATAGGCCTATAATTCCTGGTATCTTCCTTGTCTCCTTTTCTTGTAGAACAGTGCGGCCATGCTGCTACTCAATAAGGCTGTGTTCAGGCCAATGGATTACTAGCAGACTGCTATGCAATCTCACGATCAGTTCGACAGGGGTACCTGCTCACTCCTCCGATTTTTCTCTTTGTGATGGAGGCAATAGCCTCATTCCTACGTAAAGACCCCTCAGGAAGTCAATGTTGGTACACCTCACAACCTGTATTTTCCAACAGTAATAGTGTTTGCAGATGACCTCACTGTCCTTATTTGAGCCCCTGATTTATCATTGAATTTCAGTGCGTTAGTGAGAGTGATGGAGGCTTTCAGACTGGCATCAGAAATGAAAGATTAACTGGAAGAAAGGATGGTCGTTGTTAAATGACGAAATCACCCAACTCCAGAGCCTGGAGAGCTAGATGACGTGGGCGAAACCTGAGATGCCCAGACACTATTTGGGCATCTTGCTTACGAAAGAAGACTTTGCACCTAGAATGGCCCAAAACTTGCTGTCTCGTCAAATTAGTAAGATGGGCAAGTGGGGGGACACGTTCATGTCCCTTTTGGGCCAAACATTGACTATTAATACCTCTGTTTTCTCGATGATGTGGTACGTAGCCTCAATCTGGGCAGTGCACGGTCATACAATCAAGGACTTAACCGCAAGCAAGAGCGTATTTGTCGTCGGGCGACCCTTACAAAGAGAATTATATACAAAAGATAGCGTGACATTATATCGCAAGGAAACCAACCAGAGGGGGGCTGGGCATAATTGATCCAAAGCAAGAAACGAAAGCCCTACAGTTTGAGTGGATTGTTAAGCTCCTGACCAAACCGGGTCTGGCATGGAATAAAATGGCATTGAATAGCATCAGGTGCTTGGGCCTGGCAGCCACGCCGGCAAACACCTCCGGATTATTTTGGGTAATGAACAAGGAATGAAGCCCAAATACGTGCCGTAGAAACCAACGAAGAGGGACTGTTTCAAATGAAGCCAGGCCCCCTACACGTGTTGGGAAATTATGCTGAAGAAAGTAGACAGACCCTGGACCAAGGATGAAGTCTTGAGACAACCCCTCTTTAGGAATTGTTGGGTGAGACACGACAGTGATCACCCACTCTCCCTAAAGTCACGGGGCAGGAGATGGATATCATGGATGAACCATGGAGTTTGGAAAGTGAGCCATATTTGAGAAAACGACTGGCTTTTGGAACAGGAGCTTGGTTACCATCTCAAGGGATGCCACCGCCGAGATGAGTGAGAACTTACAAATTGTCATTAAAAGCATCTGCAAGGAAAAGAAGCGAGAGCGATAGGCAGAAAACCGAATTGCAATATCACGCTGTAGACCAGATAGTAATGTACCAAGCAGAAAGCACAATGCACCGAAATACCAGCCGAATAAGAGCACTACAATGAACTCAGATGTCAATGTGGACATTCTCTCGCCACACCAACATAGTATCCAATGTCACTCTACTTGATTGACGCACAGCGCCTAGCCTATCCTATTCAGCTACTACATGTATATGCAACAGGAGCACTTTGAGCTCAAGACTAATATACGTGACAACGTCACCAATGCAGACTGCCAGCGTACACCAGGTACGTGCCTCTCATCCTCTCCCCTCTCACATCCTTCTCCCCCACGTGTGCGCCCTCATCCCGAAGACCACTATCGCCCACCGGCCACCGCACGTGCAGTCCGGCTACAACCGCCTGCGCCCCACTCACTTCGCAGAGCCCGCGTGCGCCTCTGGCTAGTGCTCGGGCAGCCTGTCTGCTTACAGTGCAGCAGCGTGGCCGCCCAGCAGCTGCAAGCCAGAATGTGCCTCTGCTGGGGGAGGCACTTTCCTTTATGGAATGTGCAGCCCAGCTTCTGACTGCCTGGGCCTGGCCAGGGTGTGCCCAGTAGCTTCACGTTGGGCCAAAGTGTCTGCGCCCAGGCCCATGCAGATAGTTGCCTGGGACCGCAGCATTGAGGCTTGCCCAACTGTGCGACGTGGCTGCTGTCGAACACTGCATTCTCATTGGCCTACGGAGGCCCAGCCACGTCGCTCCCTGTGCTCTCATTGGCCAAGAGGCCAGCCTCCACGTCCAAGCTTAGAAGAGCCTGGAAGGTTCTCCAAAGATTCTGATGCTTGTGAGCAGGGCCTGTGTAACCAACTGGCGCGTGGTAACTGTCTGGTGCCCAACAATGCAGAAATGACAAAAATGGGCCCCTATGTCCGAACTCAGGCCCGCCTTCACTTAGGGTGGAACTTCACTTGCTGGGGAGCCCTTGGGCATTGGAAGGCCGCGTTCTGGTGGCCGATGTGAGAACTCATTCCTCGCACATCCCAGAAGGCTGGAAGTATTTGTTGAGAGAAAACTTTACTTGGAAATCAGGGGACTAGGGAGTGCTGGTCCAGGAAACAGCACCAAGAAGGGCGTTCCAATTTTCCCAAAAGCAACAGGGATCAGACACCCTTGCTATATTCACCTCCTTTCCAATTACCTATACAAAGTATGGCTCCCCATCCATTCTAGACAAAGATGTGGAGCTATCAGTCCTAAATCCATCCGTGCTCAGAAAAGTAAGAGTGTTGGGGGTGTGGCCAAAAACAACTATCAGTCCTAAATCCATCCGTGCTCAGAAAAGTAAGAGTGTTGGGGGTGTGGCCAAAAACAATCTTCATGACTGCCATGGCAATTCAAGACTTAGAATTCGACCTGGTAGAGTGGGCCTGGACACCAGGCAGAAGTAAGAATGTCAGGGCGGCCGTCCAGATTTGGGAGTACAGAGTTAAACTGGGATATAACTTATCGCTCAAGACCAAAGATCCGGATCCCATAACTAAGAATAGATGGTCAAAGCTAATTGGTCAGTACGCTAATCATATATCCCAAATACCATGAACAAAAAATACAAAACAGTTTGGCCTGTCAAAATCAGGGGCCTCCAATTGCTCATCTCCTACATGGCTCTACCAGGCAACCAATGGTTGCATATCAGGAGGAGGAGGACAGATCCCAACAGCTGTGTGGTCTGCTCGGACACGGAATCAGAAGACATGATAGACTGTTTAGTACGATGTCAAGAGGTGACTGAATACTGGTCTTTGGGCATCCGACCTCTGGGAATCCCATTTCCGTACCCACTCTCCGGAACACCCTATCCAACTCCTCCTCCTATGGACTAACATCAGTTCCCACTTCCGGAGGATGGAGATGATCTGGCTCGACATGATCAGAAAGGCGACACTATTGTCCATATTATGAAAGGAAAGGTGCAGCATAACTCTTGAGGGTCTCTCGAGTCCACGTGGGCGGCCACAAGGTTACTGATTCAGGCTGAGATTCTAAGTAAAGGGAGAAAACTTCAGAAAACCAAGCATTCAATGCCAGAAGATCCGGACCGGCAGCAGAAAACCAGAGCTAAATTTCACAAGTTTGCTGTGTGTCAAATTTGGTGTCATTTGGGTTATTAGAATTTGTGCTGTTAATCATCCTGAAAATCCTGAAATTTTGATGAAGTTGTTTTTTGGCAAAATTGCCTGAAAATGCACTTTTGAGTTTCTGTTTTATGTGTTTTTAATTTTTTTTTTTTGGTATTTTTYTTATAATATGTTAGTAAGAAGTGCACTCTATAGATTGGTGTGAAGTTTGCTTGGGATGACCTTATGGTTTTCTTATAAATTGAGGTGAAAAATGGGGGGTCGGTTAACCTTTTCTCAAATGCAAAGGAATGGCTGGTGGGAAGCAGTGTAGCAGACATAAAGGGCTCCACCGTAGGGGTGTGAAATGACTGGCACAACTCAGAAGTGGGGCATAGAAGGCAGATGTCCTAATGAGCATATCTGCAGGACCCGATACTGGCCACCTAATTTGATTGCATGCTACAGAGGAGGAGATCGAATAGGAAACGGTCTATGTATGAGTTGCAAGATCAAAGTTCCTACAAGCCAACCCAGACAATTTTTGGGGCTTCTGGCTTCCATACCTCTTCATTCTTTCTTGGGTTCAACTTTCAAGTTAGATTTGGCAGGTTTGGGAAAACAGACCTGAGAGGAAAGGTAGAGGGAAGACAAGCTGATGGTCAATCCTCCTCCAGGCATCTGGAGCAATCAATGCTGTTCAGGGGTCCTTCGGCCAAACGGAAGGAAGCGTGAGAGTGTTCTTGTTGTATCTTGCCTTGCCGGTGGAATAGGAACCGGACTGACTAACGCTCCCCATAATTGATACATGGGGCTGGTCCTGGTCGGAGCCACAAGGACCTGTTTTTTTCAAAAAAAAAAGAAAAGAAAGCTGGTTCATGGGGTGAGATTCATGGATGACGATGTGCTTGGCTATTGAAGGAGTGCGGGGAGTGAGGATGATACCACAAAATTACTGTTAGCAAGAGGATTAAGCAGGTGACACTCAGCCTGAAGTTGGTTCCGTTTTGAGATGCAGCACACCCATGCTATGTGCAAACAGAACTTGTTGAAACAGGAATTGGCATGCCTGCTGTGCGCTAAGTACAATGGGGAATACCTGAGCTCACTTGGAAGTCATCAGAAGCTGGTTCTTTGGGTGAGATTCATGGACGACGATTTGCGGATGCTCCCTTTCACAGAAGGAAAGAAGAATCAGCCTGAAGAGCAATTGAGATGTTGGAAGAGTTTGGGACCTGTTATGGAGATTAACTTTCACTCGTCCGAATGGCTCCCGTCGGTTCCGACACTCTCAACTTCGTTGGAGTGCAGATTACAAGGCATATAGCAAGAATGACCCATTTCGTCATGGAGCCAAGGATCAAGAATGAACTGCGGTGTCAGCTGGGTGGCGTTCAGCGAACAGGTCATCCATCATTGCGTCCGAGACTTCTGCTCCTGTCCAGATAAGAGAGCAAAGATTGGGAGTGATCACCGGGAGCCTCAGATGCAAAAAACGTGAAAGTACACTCATTGCAATGAAGCATGAACTCACGCATCCAGCTTACCCCCTGGCGCTCTTCTTCAATACCCTAGCAAGTTTTCCTAAGGGCACCAGCGTTCTCAAAGAGCCTTCATTGGGGCTGGTTGAAAGCATGGCACAATGGAAATGGAGTGGTGGCACACGGATGAAGACTCTGCTTGTGCACGCTTGAGCTGTAAATTATTGTGCATAATCTATTTATTAGGCTACTTGTAGTTTTTCATTCTACTGTGAGTAATTATTGTAATTATTGGGAGGATTGAGCCCTCGCAAGGCCTTTCAGGCCTCGGCACCCGACTGGCAAAGGCGCCCCAGCAAGCTACGTGCTTGCCCTAAGTGAAGGCGGGCCTGCTTTTCGACGCGAGGCCCAAGTTTTGTCATTTCTGCATGCTGGGGCACCAGACAGTTGCCACCCGCCAGTTGGTTACGCCCAGTGGAAGTACGACATGCTGAGCTTCTGGCCTCACCCAGCTTGCAACAATGCCAGAGCTCTCTCGGCCAATGAGAGATCAGGCAGCCATGTGGCTTGTGGCCTGTGTGCCAATGAGAATGCAGCGAGTGACAGCAGCCACGTCGCACAGTTGGGAATGCCTTCTTCTTCTTCTTCTTCTTCACAGTCGTCCTTGTGGCTGTGGCTGTGCTCCTCCTCCTCCTCCCTCTCCCTTTTTCCTTTTTTCCCTTCTTATTGTTCTCTGTCTCTTGTTCTCCTTCTTGTCGGTCGTTCTTGTTTCTTGTTCTTATCTTTCTTCTTCTTCTTCTTCTTCTTCTTCTTCTTCTTCTTCTTCTTCTTCTTCTTCGTCGTCGTCGTCGTCGTCGTCGCCGTTGTGGCTGTGCTCCTCCTCCTTCTCCTTCTCCCTTTTTCCTTCTTTCCCTTCTTGTTGTTCTCCTTCTTGTCGGTCGTTCTTGTTTCTTGTTCGTATCTTTTCTGTTGGCTGCATCAGGTCATGTCCTAAATCTTGTCTTCATTCAACTGGAGTCATATGGTGCTTTACGGTGATGGCCCATTCCATTTAGGAAGAACCTGAGGGAATGACAGGGAAGGATTAATGACTGCCAAATTGAAACTCCGAGGTGGTGGTGGTTTGGCTTGAAGTGATGCACTGACCTGCATCCCCCTTTCTGTTTGTCCGTTTTGTTTCCCGTTTGCTTTCTTTCCTTCTCCATTTGTTCCCGTTTGCTTTCTTTCCTGCTCTTGGCAGGTGGTATATCATAGCGCACCTTGATGGATCTTTGTCCTCCTTCATAACAATGTGCTGGAAGGAAGGTCTTGGCTCCGTTCTGGCCGTATGGCCACAACCAAGTGGCATGGCGTGGAAATTGATTGGTTCATTTGCATCTTTTGAGGCTTTGCTCCTGCTTGCCATGCCTGGGAAAGAGTTCATCGGGCCAGTCTCTCCAGCTGGGAACCGGCCAGTATACAAGGTAAGAGTAAAAAACAAACCTACAGGTCCAGACATATCAAGGATTGACAGATTGAGAATTGTTTCTTCTTGATTCTATTAAAAAAAAAAAGGAAAAAGAAACATACACCTGAAACAGCACAGAGAAAGGATGCAAGTATGGAAATCGAACGCAGGCTGTAGTGATTCTGGTGTCTCCTCTACCTATTTGTTCAACTGCCTTTGCAGGGTGAAAACCAATCCTTGAAACTGCACACTCCGTGCACAGCCTGCCAGGACGTGTGTCTTATGATTGTTCTAGCAATCCTTGAAAAAAACTGCTTTTGTCGGCCGTTCCCTCTGTGCGTATCTCATCGAATGGTGAAGTTCTGCCTCCAGTTCTGTCCCTAATAATTTGCTCATAGGAGTCAAAGTTGGGAAAGTGGGGGTTGTTGGATGGTTGGCCCAGGCAATGAGTTCACAATTTCTGGATTCGACTTCAAAAAGTAGAGAGTCTAGCGACCATTGATAAGTAGGTACTACATTGTGATGTGGTGTGTACCATTTAGTTAGTAATTACTAATTAGCACCCTTGAGGGTGTGCGTGCCATAGGAGTGATTATTGGAGCTCTGCTTTGTTTTTGTGAAATTGTGTGTGGGACCCTTGTGGGTCAATTGCAGTCTGCAACAGAGGCATCCTCCAGGAGGCTAGCGGGGACTGCTCGTACCACCACCGCTAGCCCGCCCGGCAGATGTTAAACTCAAAAAAAAAAAAAAAAACTCTCCTCAGTCTCCTGTAATTCTGGAAAATGTTTTCCTTCCTTGTAATTTTGCTGAAAATTCTGGACTTCACAGAATTTAAGCTGGATGCGGACACCTCTGCACAAAAGTATCCCGATTCAGGCATTTGAAAATCTAAAACGCTTTGCTAGCAGGACCTCCCCTCAGGACTGCCTCACCTCCCCTGCTGTGCTCTTCAGCTAAAGTACTAGGGTCCATTTTGTTTTTTCTTTTTCAGATACCCTTATGGCTCCCGAAAAGTTGTACCCGAAATAATAACGTACGTGCTAAAAATAATATTTTTAAAAATGGTTGTGCTGGAAAATCTGTTTTACACGGTATGTACATTGTATTCAAATACAATGTACCCAAATACAATGTACGCCGTATGTTGTTTTTGTATACAACGTAGTAAGTACTAGTAACGTACACATTTTTTTTCGGGTTAAGAAGGTAGTGCAAGGAACCATCAACGAGAACACAAAAGTTTCTGCAGTGAGAGACTCAAAGCAGAACCAGCATACATGAACAAAGTCAAAGTAGAATTACAAAGCCAAGAGCACATCAAATGAACCCACACTGACACTGAAGTGTCTTGATAAAGAAGGCCCGACTTCTTGCCTCCTTTTAGCAATACAACAACAAACTAGTAGTTCTGTCCATACCACCTTCCCATTCACTCACTATGCACTGGATACTTCTCTCTCTCTCTCTCTCTCTCTCTCTCTCTCTCTCTCTCTCTCTCTCTCTCTCTCTCTCTCTCTCTTTTCNCTCTCTCTCTCTCTCTCTCTCTCTCTCTCTCTCTCTCTCTCTCTCTCTCTCTCTCTCTCTCTCTACTTTTCACTCACCCAACAATGCTACAGAGTCCGAGCACTTCGAGTGCACTCCTTGGCCATCGCCAGGTCAGTCCACCTGTTCCCACTGCTGTCCTTGTACCCTGATCATCCAGCACCAGCGCCGGTTCTTCCCCCTTGGTGCAGCTATGGCAGGCACCAAGCAGAATCAGCTAACCGTGGCTGCTCCTCCCCTTCTCCTTCTTCAATGCGCATGGACCTGGCCATGTGTGCGTGATACAGAGCTGGCTCTGGCAGCCAGTGCCTCCAAATGTGCGGAATGCTTCGCCCTCCTCTTCTTTTCTCTTTCTGGAGGCCGCGGCAGCCTGGCTGGTACTGGACTCATCCCAGTCTGGAACCTTCTGACCTTCCCGAATGAGTACCTAGGCCTCAGCCTCTGCAACTAACTGGGAGGCTGAGCCTACAGGTTAGTTGGCGAGGCTGAGTCCAGCCCTCCTTCCAACTGCCTCACGCCAGCCTCTCCAGAGGTGGAGTTTTGCTTGACCAGCCTTGTCTTGGGGCTGGGTCAATTTTGTACAAGTGGCCTCTACCGGGCGCCTGAAGCCTTGCAGCAATGCTCCACAGCCAGGTAGATCAGGTGCTCGACCTGGAGAAGGCCCAGCAGGGTTGACTCGGCTTGGCCTGCCTCCAGTTGCCTCCTCGCGTGTCTGAGATCTTCCCATCAGTGCGGCTACGTAGTATCTGCAATGACCCAGTGAGCCCTGGAAGATTCCGGAAATTGCAATGAGCCTTTGGATTGTTTGTGATCTGTGGACATGGTCGACTCGGGAGACATCCCTGACTCTTTGACTTCTGTGCCCGGGTTGGGCCTGACTGCTGTATATCCTAAGGCCTATGTTGACCGGTGGAGGCCCTGGGTGTGTTGATTGGACCCTTGACCCCAGGCTTACCAACCTAAGGACTTTCTGGAGCCTCTTTGGAGTGTCTAGGACCGACTTTGAACCTCCTACCGTCTTCACCCGAATAGAACGCCCGGTCATTATCACTGCATCTGGACAGAAAGTTGTGCCAAATACAGCTATAATGACCGGGCGTTCTATTCGGGTGAAGAGGGTAGCACTTAGTCTAGGCAAAAGCAATGACCGTGAGACTTGTTCTGTGCTGATTTGACATTGTTTTCTTGCAATATTTGTTATTTGTAGACAACCTCATTTTACTACTTTGCTAAGTTTGCTTATAATTCAATACAAGGCTTGTCATTAGTGGTCGCATCGGAAATCAAAGCCTTTCTGTGCGAATTTGACATCGTTTTTTGGCAATATTCAATTGTATTTGTGAATTGTAGAAAATATATTTATACTACTTTACTTATGTGGAAGTTAGTATGCTGAGGTAATATGCCAATGGAGGCAAGACAAAGACCTAGAACACCTATTGCTGAGGAGCAGAATCGCAGCATTATGAAGTGTCTAAATTGGTGGGTAACCATAGCTACAAGATCATTTATTACAATGGATGCCATCTACATAGGCACTGCTGGAAGCCTGAGAGTGATGCTTTGCTTCAGCCTATGCTACAGGAAGACCTGTTGATAACGATTCAGGGGTCTAGGATGCAGAAGCTTTGAGGAGTGACGAAATGGCTATTATGGCTTTGTTGGGGAGTGGCCATAATTGGAAGCCTAGGATGCTGAGTTAGTACTTACTACTTTGCGACCGAATATAGGACTATTCTTTGGATGTGCACTCTGTGTCTGTGTCATCTTGGCATCACTATCTGATTGCCAATGCCGCTGTGGACGTGTGCGTACAACCTGTGGTGATTTATTGGTCCGTTGTGCAGTGTAATGGTGTGCAATGCTTCATCACAACCATGCTGGTCTACCTTGGCATTTGGAAGTGAGTGACTACCTCTCCTTTCTCCCCCTTCCTCACCCCTGCCTTCACTCCCCCCCCCCCCCCCCCCCTTTCTCTCTGTTTCTCCCCCTTTTCCTTCCTCTCTCTTTCTCTCTGTCCCTCTTGGGTCTGTTTTTTCTTCCGTTCGTCCAGGTTTCGAGCCATTTACCTGTTACCCTTTTTGTCCCCCCGCCCGGGGGTCGAATCCCACTCTCCACCTTTCTGTCCGTATTTCTGGATTTGGGTCTGATTTCCCTTTTGTCCGTCCGGGTTCCGAGCCTTTTAACTGTTACCCTTTTGTCCTCCCGTCCGGGGGTTGAATCACGCTTTCCTCCTGTCCGTCCATGCTCCTGTATTCTGATTGTGTGTTAGAGGAGTTTTTGTCGTTTTTGTGGGCAGTTTTTGGAGTGTCGTTTGTCATTGCTGTCCGTCTGATGGGGGTAGTTTTGCCATGGGAGTTAGTGCCTTGACTGGACAATGCAATTCTTCCCTTTTACAATTCTTCCATGCAGCAATATAAATTATAATACTTTGGTTTTCCTATGTGGTTGCTTTTTTAAAATTTTTCTTTTGAATTTAAAGAGGTTCTGGCCTTGAGAAGTTGAGATATCACCGTCACACTGACTGGCCCCAATCCCCTTGGACTTCGAAATCCCCGCAGAGTTTGTGGAAGCCATTCCAACGAACAAGAAGATAGACGGGAAGAAGAAGAAGAAGAAGAAGAAGAAGAAGAAGAAGAAGAAGAAGAAGAAGAAGAAGAAGAAGAAGAAGAAGCAGATGGGAAGATGGGAAGGTGGGAGTAGGAGGAAGCAGCAGCAGCAGCAGCAGCAGCAGCAGCAGCAGAAGAAGAAGAAGAAGAAGAAGAAGAAGAAGAAGAAGAAGAAGAAGAAGAAGAAGAAGAAGATGGGAAGAAGAAAGACGACGAAGACGAAGACGAAGACAAAGACAAAGACAAAGACAAAGAAGAAGAAGAAGAAGATGGGAAGATGGGAAATGGTGGCGGGAGAGGAGTTGGCGATGCAGGAAGGGAGGAAGGAGGTTGTGGGATGGAGGTTGGAGATGACGGAAGGAGGTGAGAGGCGGAAGGCAGGGAGGTGGGAGCTGGCGGGGGGGAGGTTGGAGATGGAGGGTGGGAGGTGGCAGATGGCGGGAGGAGAGGTAAGAGGTTGCAGACGGAGGACGCCAGGTGGATGGCGAATGGGAGGAGATGGCGAAAGGGAGGTGGGAGGTTGGAGGCGGGGAGGTGAGAGATGGCGAGAGGGAGGTGGAAGATGGAGAGAGGAAGGTGCGAGATGGCGGGCGGGAGGTTAGAGATGGCGAAAGGGAGGTGGGAGGTTGCAGGCGGGGAGGTGGGAGATGGCCTGATTGAGGTAGGAGGTGAGGGGAGTGAAGTGCGAGATGGCGGAACAGTGGGAGGTGGGAGATGGCGGGAGGGAGGTGGAAGAAGGAGAGAGGGAAGTGGGAGATGGAGGGAGGAGAGGTAGGAGGTGGCGGGAAGGAGGCAGAGGACGGCGGGAGAAGAGGTAGGAGATGGCGGGAGGGATGTGGAGGACGGCAGGAGGGAGGAAGAAGATGGTGGAAGAAGAGGACCAAAGTGGCAGGAGGGAGGCGGAGGATGGTGGGAGGGACTTGGGAGATGGTGGGAGAGGAAGTGCAAGGAACTTGGTCCATCTGGATTTAAACTCAGGTCTGCATTCCCACAGTTCATGGGTGTACCGCCTGGGCTTTGCCAGCTGGCAGATGTGGTTCCTTTGCTTTCCGACTGAAGTGAAAAGCCAGTGACCCGTTGTCTTGCACTCATCCCCCTCGTCACCGCAATGCCCTTATTGCTTGCCCGATATGCTATTGTGGCCTTGACGTACCATGTTTAAATAACTGCGAACGTCAGCCTGCTTTCCTGCTAGCATGTCAGCAACATGCCATGTATTGTCAATGTTTCCTGAACTCTGTCATGGAAAGTATGTGTCTCTGCTTTACGTGGACTATCCCCGATGCCATCACCCGCTGGATCCTCTCCTAGCATGTGCCGCATGCAGCGTTGGGCACACACCTGCTGTATGCATAGTCGGATCTTCTTCACCCTTCCCAAACAAACAACAGACGCAGCAGCATGAGGCGGAAAATAGAGCCTCACATGAACCACCTAAAGTGCGCCGTACTGAAAGGTTATCTCCACCAGGGCAAACTGTTGCAGAGCAGATCTTGCAACAGCTAAACACCCTCACTTGGATCAGGCCGCGCCATTGTCTGTTCATATGGAGGGCATATTGGCTGTGGAAACCCAATAAACTTGTTCAATGCCGCTGTGTGATGGCCCACCTGACATTCGACTAGCATGGCATGCTTTGTGTCCAGAGGGTTATGAAGGTATAGCCCATGCAAGTTCTTGTTTTCATACTCGGGATCCTTGAAAACCAAAAACGTCATTGCTATCTCGTTGTGAGTTATCAACTTATCATCTTTGTATGTTTTGGTAAAGCAAAAGGGGGAGGGTTGAACTAGAGGTAGGTGGGAAGTGGGGGATAGAAGGATCGGCGACATAGAGTGGTAAGTCTAACCAGGAGGGTGGGGTGGGACGACATTGGCCGGTGCTGGAGCATTTGCTCTGTGACCATGGGGGGCTTGAGGCCATTGAAGTTATGCCGAGGGTGGAAGGCATAACCATCTCGCCCGACGTAGTTGTTGCCGGGGCTGTGACCCTGTAACCTTTTGGAGGGGCTATACAATTAATAGAGGTGTCGAGGGGGGAAGGCACTCTCTGTCCGTCAGAAACAGTTAGATGAGTACTGGGGCAGTTTGTGTTGCCTTGTAACCCTAGCTGGGGGGTATGAGATCTAATGATTTCTGGTAAGAGGACTGAAAGCTTGGTCGACGTATCTTTCATTAGTGACGAGGGTAGGAGTTGGATTGTAGTTCTTGACCTTCCTTCTTCTGTTTTTTTTTTCATATGGAGGGAGAAAATCGGAAGTAAGGTTTGGAAGTAATTTTGGGGGGGCTCGCGCAGTAGGGGAAGGGTGACTCAGGGTGGTAAGTCTACCAGAAGGACGGGGTGGGGCAACAGTGGCCGGTGCTGGGCAGTGGCTCTGTGACCATGAGAGGAGCCTGAGGCCTTTGAAGTTATGCTGAGGGTGGAAGGCATAACCACCTCTTTCAACGTAGCTGAGGCTGGGGCAGTGACCCTGTAACCCGGTTGGGGGTTGGCAGCTAAGGAAGTTGTCGAGGGAGGAAGACGCTTCCTGTCCGTCAGAAGACAGTTAGTTCGGTGCTGGGGCAGTTTGTTTTGCCTTGTAACCCTAGCAAGGGGGGCGTGAGAACTCGCGACTTCTGGTACGAGGACTGAAGGCTTGAGTGGCGGTTTCTCGGCTGTAGTGAGGGTTTGACTTGGATTGGTGGTGGTTTTAGCTCTGATTTT
>BFEA01000229.1:754398-773733 GCA_003427395.1 Chara braunii
AAAAGAGAAGACCAATGACGAGGAGGAGGAGGAGGAGGAGAATCTACCTGTTCTTCTAGAGCGGCCGCTTTTGACAGGCTCAGCTTGTCCGTAGCGCCTGCAACATACCAGCGCGGTTGATACCGGTCAAAGTCAAGCGCTTTGACCAGACTCAGCATTTCAGCCGTGTGGCCGCCTGTCGTCATCATTATCGCCGGAAGTACATACAGATACATGCAATGAGTTAATGACACAAAATAAAAACTAAATGGATTTTTTTTTATTTTTTTTTGAATTTGAAAGGAAAAAAAAAAATGGAAAGGAAAAGAAAAGAAAAAAACTTAAGAAGACAAGGGATGCGTAAGTCATCAAAGTCTGTTAACTCAAGGGCGTTTCTTTTCTGTCATCCACGTATTCGACGTAATGTTCAGAGGCCGAAAGAGATTCAGTTAATTCACATTGGAAAAAAAAACAGGGACAGCTGCTCTGCGCAGCTCAGCAGATCGAGTGCATAACTAAACCCCCACACAATGTGACATATAGGTTTTGTATAAACAGTGAAATTGACAGGTTTTAAAATATTTTTTAAAAAATAAAAAATAATAAAAAATGGACAGGTTCCAATCCCTCGTCTTGATCCCAATCCCTCGTCTTGATCATTGAGGCCCGTGTCAGACTGTACGGGAAGCAAAGTGAATACGCTTGCACCGTTCAGCTCACGTAACAGTAGAGAGGAGGTACTGCTCTAACGACGGAACGAGACGGGAGGCCGCCGTCAATAAACAAACTGAAAATCAATCAAATAAAAACAAACGAAAAGCCGGAAACCCAATACGAGTCGACATCGGTACATCCCGGCCGGTTGGGAGGGGGAGAGGGAGGGGAGGAGTGGTGGGGAGGGAGGGGAACACTAGTAGCTCATCAACCAACTTGAATCTAGCGGCCGAAGTAGTGGTGTCTGCTCTTATCAGCACCACTAACACTGTAGGGGGCGTTAAATATAAAAAAAAAAAAAAAAAAAACGCACGCTCATTACGAGAGGCTACTGCTGCTACTACGACAACAACCGTCTTCACCCGAATAGAACGCACGGTCATTATCGATGCATCTGGACTGAAAGTTGCACTCCTCAAAAACAGTGCCAATGACCACCATGCGTTCTATTCCGAGGAAGAAACTCACTATCCATTATTAGGTCACACGTTGGGCAAGACTCTTCTTGGATAAAGACACCCCCCTCCTCCCCCCGCCCCCCCTCCCCCTCAACTTACTAACAACTAGAGACTGCTTCTCGTCACATTATCTTCGTCACCGCCCTCCCTATGGTTAGGACTTCTCCTCTCCTCTATTCTCCTCTCCTCTCCTATCCTCTCCTCTCCTCTCTCTCTCTCCTGATCTCGGTCTATTGGTTGGTTGGTTGGTTGATTACATGTCCGCTTGGTTGCGTTTACGGGGATGCTTCCCCCACCAGACCTACCGACCGATAATCGCCACGTGTTCAGTTGTACGCAACGGGATCCCATCCGGCAGCTCCCCCATTTTATTCCCGGTTGGTTAATCGCCACGTGTTCCGTTCTACGCGACGCGATCCCGTACCGCAGCTCCCCCCTTTCTTGGGGAGGGTGGTTGGGTTGATCAGAAAAACACGGCACCGTCTTCCCCCGAACACAACGCACCCTCGTCATGACTGCATCAGACCGGAAACATAGCGGCTATACACTCATTTTTTAGGGTGCGTTCTATTCGGGGGAAGCCGGCAGTGATATACTTGTCAACAGACGTGCACACTACTACGCCAGCTAGCTACTGCGTTCACAAAATGACCAAAAGAAATAACCAAAAAAAAAACAAAAGAAAACATAATGATACTTCTGATCCAAGGTCAAATCATCGTCGAGTCGATGCAAGGGAAAGGAGTTTTTCTCTGATTTGAGGCGATACGAGGGAAAAGAGTTTTAATCTGATCTGATGCGAGGTGCGCGAGGTAAAGAAGAAAATCTAAATCGAAATGGGCCCATCGCATCGATTCCTCCCTCTCCTTTCCCCCACGATGGACCCACGCCGCAGGGGAGTACTGCATCTCTCATCCCGCGAGTCTGCTTACCAGCTGATAGGCCAAAACAGACAGAGGGGGAAAAGGGGGGGGGGAAGGGGGGATCTTTGGGAGGAGAGGACGAAAGGGTGGGAGGGAGAAAGGAGAAGCGGAAGGCTGAGAGAGAGGAAAAGAGGAGAGTAGAAAGACAGCCAATCTTGAAAGTCCACTATTCTTGCTGCCAAGAAATGAGCACGAGAGATACAGAGACAGGGAAAGAGCTAAGGGAAGAGCTAAGGGACCACCTAGACTTTGGTTTTCTGTCCTCCTTCGGCCGCCTGTTGCTGAGCCCACTCATTCAAAGCATTCTCCATTCCGTGCAAAGCAATGTTGGCCAGTAAAGGCGATACAAGTTCAGGGCTTTTCTCCCTTTTCCTTTTTTCTTTTCGTCCGTAGCTTTTTTTTTCCTGACGATCGACTCATGTTACTGTGTTCACTGTACGATCTGAATCTGATTCAATTCGATTCGCATTGGATCTCAATCTGAATCAATGTGCTTCGATTCGATCTGAATCTGATTCGATCCGATTCCAATCGATTCTGTTCGGTTGTTCAATGCGCTTCGGTTCGATCTGAATCTCTGATTGAATTCGATTCGGATTCGATCTGATTCAATCCGATTCCACTCGATTCGATCTGATTCGGTCTGATGCAATCCGATTCCACTCGATTCGATCTGATTCGATTCGATTCGATTCGATGCGATGCGATGCGATGCGATTAGATTTCATTTGATTGGGTTTGGTTGGTTTGACCACACCTCCATAATTGCTTTGCCTACATACATCATCGCATTGCGTCCTCGTGGTTGACTAAATTCATCAATTATTTTAATAAATAAAAATAAATTATAATAATAATATTAATAATAATGAGTGACAAATAATAGGACTCAAAAGGGCTTTTCGTCACGAAACTGGTATCTCGACTGAAATGAGTTTCATTCCTCTCATTTAACAACCATCGCTGGAAAGAAAAAAGAAAAAGACAAAGACGAAGAAAAAAAACAAGGGAGGAGATCTCTTCCCAGACAAGCTGCAGGGAAAGCATGAGCGTACCCGTCTTCGCCCGAATAGAACTTACGTCCTCGTAATCGTATCTAGACAGAAAGGAGCTCAAAAGAACAGCTATAAAAACCGTGCGTTCTATTCGGGGTAAAGGCGGTAGATTGAAGCGCTGCATCGAAAACCCCTCACTAAGCCTGTACAGGACACAGCTTCTTTGAGAACGCAAAAAAATCTCTCAGTTCTCTCTTCCATTGCTTTGCGGCAATTCCTCCCGTGCCCAGATGATCAATTACCTGCCACAATCTCCCCTTTCCCCAGGTCCCCTCCGCTTCATCACCACAACCCCCCCCCCCCCCCCTCTGCGCGTTTGTTGCGTTCTATACAGCTCAGCAACACCGTATCGGAGATGAAGCAGATGAAGCAGGAAAACTATATACCCGTTGCTTTCTTCACAAGCCGAGTTCGTCTCCATACCTAATAACAAAAACTACGCCGTCATGAAATAATACATACCTAAAAACAAAAACGATGCCGTCATGAAATAATACATACCTAAAAACAAAAACAATGCCGTCATGAAATAATACTATAATACTATAGTTCACGATCGAAATGCATTTTAGCTTTTTCAGACGTATCTCTCTGCTTCATCTCCACAGCTAAAACCGAGTTCTTATCCATAGATAGATTGGAGTGTTGATTCTTCTGTTGATTCTTCTTGATCAAAGCATTCACCTGAAGAACTCGATTTTGCCTTTGCTGCTGCGCGTGCTGCTGCGCGTCTGTTGCGCTCTATGTATACAGCTTCCCCACGTATCGGAGATGACAGGGGGAACTCCGATCGGAATGCATCGTAACTTACCTTTTTTGCACGTATCCAGCTTCATCTCCATACCTAAAAACTATGGCCATTGCTTTCTTCGCAAACACCCTATTACTCTCTTACATGATGCGCATGAGAAAAAGTACCAGAGAGAAAGAAAGGCTCACATAATTAGCATGTCTGCTGGATTGATCAATGCATCGTAACTTACCTTTTTTGCACGTATCCAGCTTCATCTGCATACCTAAAAAATATGGCCGTTGCTTTCTTCGCAAACACCCTATTACTCTCTTACATGATGCGCACGAGAAAAAGTACCAGAGAGAAAGAAAGGCTCACATACTGTAATTAGCATGACTGCTGGATTGATCGATGCTGAGGCTTTCTTTTACGTATGTATTGTAGCCTCTCGTCGGTCTTGTGAAGTTCAACCTCTTACTTACAGTGGGTAGAACGCGTCGGTTTGTTTTTTTTAATTCGGTTATATCTTATATTTTGTTTGATGGTTGACTTGCAATTTTGTTGAATAGAAATAAGATCACCTCTTACAGTAGGTAGAACACAAAGTCAGATAAGCGATTGACTACATAATCGAGCAAAGAAGGAAAGAAAACTTATGCTCCGTGAGGTTTCAGTAAGCTAGATCAATCAAACAATGAATTCTTCAATCCCACCGGGCCATCGTCACAATTTTCAATTCCCATTAGCTAAGGGTTCAGTCTAGATAAGAGATGGGATGGTTGGATTTGACCGGCGGCGAATTATCTTGTTTACTTACCCACTAGCATGAGAAAAAGTAGCAAAGAGAAGGAAAGGCTTACATACATACAGTAATTAGCATGAGAGAAAGTAGCAGAGAGACAAAGACGGGGAGAGGGGAGGAGATCAAGATCAAGAAAGTCACTACGCAAACAACGCGATGAGCTGATCGATCCAACCCCATCAGGTCACCTGCGCCCTGCGCGGTACCGTGCGTTCCAGTCCTGCCTGCACACCTACTCTACTCCACAGGTTCAGAGTGCGCTCTTTGCGCAGAAGTGCGTGAGGGCTTCCCTGGTCCAACTATGCATACACACGTGAGGGGATGGCAGAATGCCGCCGAACACAATCCACCCACCTGAACCAAGGACGATGAGCGTGCGAACCTTCTCCTTCGGCCCTCTTCTTTGACGACATGCACGCCATGGTGACCTACCGGTCTGGAGAAGAACGAAGACGGCTCGGGCTACGACCAGCGCCACAAGCACTGACAGCAGGTGAAAGTAAAGAGAGGACGATGACGGGAGGGAGAAAGAGGAAGACGCCACATGCTCCGCCGATACCACCGCCGCCGCCATCGCCACCACCTTCCCACTGCGCGCTGTCGGAAAGTGCGTCAATCCCGCACTGCTGCGCCATCGCTGGTTGGCGCTCCATTTCTGTTATCGCGCTTCAATTTTCGATTCAATTTTTGCTTCAATTTTTCACGGCGTGGGAACGCGGGACCCAGACTCGGTGCGGCTCGCACAGGGCATTTTCTATTTCTACCAGTAGTTGTGGTTGTCGAACCACACGACCGTGCGACACCAGGAGCCCGTGCGACACTTAGGAGCCCGTGCGACACTTAGGAGCCGTCGATAGACTGTTCGTTTCATCCAACCGTCAAGACTACCAGTTCACCCGAGCGTATTATTTTATATATTTGTAAGAGCCGATCCCCGACAGCGGGCTCAGCCGGAATCGGCAGTCGGGAGTCTTCACGACTCAAGTTTTTCCCCCGAGTGGTCAGATCCCAGTGCCCGTACAGGGTCATGTGGATCCCAATTTGGGGGGGGCGTCAAGCACCCCTCGGAATAATGGCCAGGATGGAGGTCGGTTGGAAGGTAACATAGGAGACGTGGAGGGAGCATCAGGAGTGGCAGGAACAGGTGCAGGCCATCAATCTCGGACGAGACATCCTTCGACCGGTAAACAACGGAGGCTCAGTTAAGATGCTGCATCGGACTCAAACGGCGAGAAATCCGACTCCTCCCTCCCTCAGTCGGAAGGATCTCAGGGACAATTCGTGGATGTGAGTACACCAGGTTGCAAGACCACAAGGAGGAGGACTCCCGTGGCCTTGGCATATGGCCAGATTCAAACGGTCGACAGGCGAGTATTACCTCTATTTTGTACGATCACTCGAAACAATACATGGGTAATCGCCTGGTCTGCAGCTGACGGGTCGCCTACTTTTGTAAGTACTCCTTGCCCTGAGCAACCCATGCCTTCTGCGATGGTTTCTCTCTTAAGACCAGTGATTAAACCACCAGTACTTGGGCACTGCGCGCCGCGCCGGCCGCCCACATCTCGAAGCGGCGCAGGCTGTCGATTTCAGTTATCGATGGCCCACCAGTAGCGGCGCGCCCGTAGCGTTAACGCTAAGGCGTTGCCCAAGTACTGGTGGTTTAACGACCGGTTTGCCTTCCGACTGATTCCTGATCTGTCGATGCCTCGACTTATCAGAGACAGCCCGGAAGGTAATGGGAAGAAAGTGATATTTCATGTTCCAATAATGGATGCCAGATTCGTTACAGGCCAACTCGAGAGACTGGAATCGGAAGGCCTCCTTCTTGTCCCTCTTTCGTGGATAGTAGAAGGAAAAAAGAGTGAACTGTCACGGATAAGTGCACCTCCACTCTCGTCTGCTGATTTGCTATGTGACGTGGACAGTCGCTTTTTAGCCGACCGCAAATTGAACTCTATGTTTGTTCGCTCCTTCTTGTTGAAGTCTTGGCTCCCAAACCCGCAAGGAAGAGCCTCCTCGCGTAGTAACAACTCATCTTCTCCTCGCATCCAAAATTTCGGGGTGAGATCCGGTAATGGGCAAGCTTAGGCTTGCTACCTGGAATGTCAGGGGGTTGGGTGATACGTCAGGCAAACACAAGAAAAAAAGGTTGAAATCCTGGCTATTTGATAATCAGATTCAGGTTGCTTGTATTCAGGAGACCAAATTAAGTGAGGAGAAGATCTCTGTTCTCGGGAACCGGTGGTACGGTCCACAATTGTGGGCCCCGGCTGTTGGTACGAGAGGAGGGGTTGCAGTGTTGATCCATCGGTACACAGAGTTGGAAATCATTCACTTTTATGCTGACTTATGGGGCCGTTGGGCGTGGGTAAAAAAAAATTTCGAAGAGAAGACTTGGGTTATAGTCTCGGTTTACGCCCCAGTGGAATCCCGCCTTCGAGCGCGGTTCTACCGAATTAATGCTTGTAATTCCAGCCGGCGACTACATAGTTGTTACGGGTGATTGGAATATCTCGCTGGACTTGCTACATTCTAACAGATTTTCAGACGATAAGGCCGCTCTTTCTTGTTTGATGGATGAGCTCAATTTAATTGACCCATTTAGGTTAACTCACCCCGATGAGGGAGGTGCTACATGGTTCTCACACGGTCGCTCTTCACAAGGCACTATCGAACGAAGACTAGATTTCTTCCTAACTTCGTCCACATTGTGGGATCATGTAAGTTATATTTCGGAAAGCTTCCATCCTATGCCTGACCATAAACCAGTCCAACTTCATTTGACTACGTCAGAGGCCGCTTGTGCTAGGGGTCTGTTTCGCTTCAATACCCAGAACCTACAAGTACCAGGTCTTGTCGTCTGGATTAAGAATTTTTGGAAGGACTGGAATGAAGCTCGTCAGTTGTATCCCTCTCTCACGGAATGGTGGAATTCGGGGTCAAAAATCTTTTCAAATTTGTTAAATATCCTTTCACGTATCATAGCTTTTGGTCGTAACAACGATGAAACACGCTTGGTTAAAAGGATTGAATATTCGGAAGTACGCATGCAGGAACACCCGGTATCAAACCTGGTGTGGGGTAAGGAAAGGGCGAAACTAATGTCAGAGTGGGATAATATGCAGTGTCAGAAGTCTGAAATCTGGGCCGAACGCCTACGGATTAAGGGGATCTCAGTACACGATCGAATGACCAAAGAAGCGTTTCAGAAGCTCCTTCCTCGCAGGGCTTCGTTCCGGATGAAGGAATTAAAGCATCCCTTTGACGAGTTGGCCCCTAGGGCCAAGGAACTCACACTTCTTTGTGAATATGCTTCCTATTATTATCGGGATATCTTAACATCTCGTCTCCAGGGAGCACAGATTAATTCTGCCCTACATCTCACTTCTTCACATTGGGACAATACCCGGGTCCGGCTGTCTGTAACAGGTCGCCTGGATCTAGATCGGCCCATTTCTTTGCTTGAGGCCCATGAAGCATTGAAGTCCATGTCCAAGGGTAAAGCCCCAGGGGACGATGGACTTCCGGTATAACTTTTTTTGGCGCTTTGGGATGTCGTAAGAGATGGATTGGTACAAATTTATAATGAAGTCCTCATTGGCGGCAGATTGGCAGCAAATATGTGCAACGGGATCATCTCGGTGTTATTTAAAAAAGGTGAGCGTGCCGAGATTCGGAATTGGCGTCCTATTTCAGTGTTGAGCGTCTCGTATAAAATCTTGGTCAAAATTTTGGCAAGACGCCTAGGCCGCTACTTACCGTCTTTGGTCCACTCAGATCAAGCTGCGTTCGTTCAGGGAAGATCCATATTTGACAACATCATCACTGCCATTGAAAGCTTGGAGGTAATTCAGAATGACCAATTAGACATAGCTGTGCTGCTACTGGACATGGAAAAGGCGTACGATAGGGTTAATTGGTCGTACGTCTTAACCACGTTGAAGGTTATGTCATTTGGCCAGAATTTCTGTAGATGGGTTATTGCCCTGTATACTGATTCTACCACTGCAGTGATGATCAATGACCGCCTCTCTGAGGAATTCTCGCTCTCTCGCTCACTACGCCAGGGCTGCCCACTAGCCCCTCTTCTGTTCGCCATCCAAATGGAAAATTTGCTTAATAACATTCGGGCCCATCCCTCCATTGGAGGTCTGCCAACTCTCTCTTCTCCATTGAAGGTGAAAGCTCTAGCCGATGATTTATTTGCGGTTTCTCGTAATTTTCCTCAATCTTTGAATGCTCTGAAACTTTGCCTGGATGATTACGCTTCCCTCTCAGAAGCTGCCATCAACTGACACAAGTCAACTTTCTTCCTACCTGCTTGCTTTACCATGTCTGTCAAATGGGGAATGAAACGAATCTCGGAGAACAACTCCGAATGCTTTCTAGGGGTTCAGATATCTCTGATATCGGCTGCAGCCGATCAAGACGATATTCTGTTGCAAAAAGTGAACCAGAGAATCCCCTCGTGGGGCCATGCGCCTCACCTTTCTCTTTTTGGTAGGGCGATGGTAACTGATGGCGCCCTATTTGCGCTACTATGGTTTGTTGGGAAGGTAAGAAGATTGGGACCGCCACTCTGTACCACGGTCAGACACCGAAGCGCACGTTTTATATGGAAACCCTATGCAGAGGGAGAGGATTCCTTTATATCCAAGTGGCGTGGGATATGATCTGTACGTCTAGATCCGAAGGGGGTCAGGGTCTTCATGACCCGAAGAGGCAAAATGATGCAATGCTAGCTGAGTGGGTGGTTAAAGCTAGCCAATCTTAAGACCCGCACCACTGGATTGACCTTGCTGAACAAATCCTCTCGCAGGAATGGAACCTGAAGAGACCTAAAGACGTCTGGGTCTGCCTCCTTCTTAAATCCTTTTTAAGTAGGAGGATTAAATCTCCTCTCTGGCAAGCAATTATCAGCGCTTGGAAGAAAATTTGTCCATCGAAATGGAAGCCCCCCAGTCACAAAAGCCGAAGTTTTAACGCAACCATTGTTTGATAACCCTTTGATCATTCTGTCAAATGACCATCCTATTCCCGCCGACTCGGCACCAGGAAGCTTTGGACGTTCGTGGATTGAAAAGGGAATTCTTAAGATTGAGGAYTTATGGAATGATCTGAGAGGTGATTGGAAACAGGAAGAGGAGATCAGATCTAGTCTGGGACAAGTAAGACAGTTACAACAGAAGAAGGAAACTATCATCTCTGCAATTCCTCCGAAATGGAAAACCTTATTGTTCTCAGAGACCTTGGACCCCCCAGACACTTGGTACTCCTCTGACTCTTTTTCTCCTTCTGTCTGGCGGCTCATTGAACATTTGTCAGATGGCAAATGCAGTTTTCAAGCTTACTCAGTTTTACCCTTACAAACTCTGATCAAGGATGATGATAATCCCTCGCCACAATTGGGTTGTTCCCTCATACAAGTCCGGGTATTGATAACAGCAGTGGGTGAATCTGAACCTGAGTACAGACTGCTTGGACAGGGTCATTCTATCTTACATCTGAAAGTGGACCCGCACTTCTGGGAATGGACGATTAAGGGGAAAAAAGGCGTCTATCCTAACCTCACAGAGTACTCTCTTAATTTGGGATACTCAGTTCAAAGGCCCTTGAAGTGCCCATTGGTTACAGCCAGATCACGTTGGTTGAAGTTAGTAGAATTGGATCAAGAGTTTGATCTTACTCGTATAGATGCGGCTCTTTCATCTTGCTGGGAACAGCTTAAACTTATACCGTGTCAAAGACAAGCTTCTATACTCTGGCTTGTATCCATGGTAGTTACGCCGTCAGCAGTGTGGCTAGCACAGAAGGGTCTGACATTGGACCTCAAATGTTGCAGATGTAACTGGGCCTTCGAATCAACGGTCCATCTATGGTGGGACTGTCCAGCTTCAGAGAAAGTGTGGAAATGGTTTTCTGGGCAATGGGATCGCTTTTCAGGCTCCTTCTTCCCGTGGAACAAAGCTTGGGTTCTTCTGGGCGGGGTCCCAGAGAACTGCGATGGGGCTATGTTGCCCAGGTATGTCGGGCCGTTGTGTTTACTACCATTTGGCAATGCCGCAACGACCGGCTCTTCAACGACAACGAATGGTCAAACAAGCAGCTCAGGAACAATGTTGCTCTGTTGCTGCGCCGCTCTATTCAAGCAGACTGGAGACGCAGAGTTTCCTGTTCTAATTCCTCTGTCCAAGGTCTCCATTGGTTTAGATCAACGTGGTGCCTGAATGGTTTTCTGGCAACTGTTGATGAGGACTCTAAACTTTGTTTGGATGCATTGATAAGGTAGAATATTGGAAGGGTACCCCCTCGAGTCAAGTGTATTAGGCAAGAAGATTGATAAGCTTGAATCTTTGGATCAACCTGGATTGCTCGGTTGGGAATCAGCCACAGTAGACAGGCAGAGGGACCATGCTATGAGGAGGGAACGTCAGTCGAAGGAGGGGTCTTCCCCAGACCCCGGTGTATCTCCACCGCGTTTAGGTGGAATTAGGACTCAGTAATGTTTACCAATAGGTACATTTCACTAGGTGGTTTTCTTTTTTAGTTGTAGTTGGGTGTTTGGGCATTCTGCCCCTTTTGGTTTGTGTGGCTTTTTGGGCCTTGTGGTTCACGTTTGTTTTGCTGTGGGGTGGACCTTTTGTCAGGGTAGCGGTCTTGCTTTGGCCATTTCTACCACTGGACATTGTGATCCATCACCTGATCCTTCTGGGTAATGGTCCCAGTTCTTTTCCGGGTTGTTTTGTGGAGGGATTCCCGGCCTCCTTTGTTGTTTTGCAATAAAAGTGACATTTTGCTTTAAAAAAAAAATAAAAATAAAAATCGCCAGTCCTACCGGCGATCACACAGGCTTTGATTGGAATACACAAATACACGTTCGTTTTTTTATTTATTATTATTTGTTTTTATTCCCCCATGGAGGGGAAAGGGCTGCGCTGGGCCAGGAGGGGTTGTACGGGTAAGCTTGCTTACTCGACCCCTCCGGTGTTGCCTCTGTATTGCACGCATTCGTTTTGGCGCGAATGTTTTTTGTTTTTTTTTGGGGGAAACGCGAATGTTTTTTTTTTCAACGGCGATTTCACATTCGACGTGAGAATGCAGGAAAGGATGGAGGCCTACGGGAACAGACTCCCGCTGCCGCCAATGTGCTCGGACCAAGCGGCAACCGCCGATTAGGGCAGGCCTGCTCGGCCATGGGTGGGTGTGCCAGCGAGATAGCACCGCAGTAGTTGTGGAGTGTGTCATGTTCATTCTTTGATGGTAGGTCATATCCACCTTGTGGCTATGGACCCATAGAGAGTTCCTATGATGGCCTCCTTGCACAACCTTGTTCGAAGCTTCTATCTCCAGATGGTTTCCGTCGGTAAGGGCAGCGCTGGTAAGGGCAGGTCTGCTGGCCTAAGGGCAGGCGTGCTCGGCCATTGTCAATGTTCCACCTTGTAGTTATGGACCCATAAGAGGGTTCTTGTGAAGGGGTCCTTGCAGAACCTTGTTTGAAGCTTCTACCTCCAGATGGTTTCCTCGCTTGGATGTGTGCTCTTCTGAATGTTGCTGTTCTGACGAAGGGATATTACTTCTTGGAGGTAGACAGTAAAATTTGTTCGTTATATCACAACACTCCGAGTTTGGAATAAACTTTGTATTCAGGGATTAGCATCTAATCTAAAATTCATTATAGCACAAGTTTGGAATTAAATTTGTATTCAGGGATTACCATCTGCTCCACCCTGCTATTGTTAAACCCCCAGTATGTTTCCGGCAAAATGGTTGGCAAAACGAGCCAAAAGGAGGTGCGCAGGGCATTTCCAGCCCCAGAGAAAAGGGCCTCGGAAGTACTGGTGGTTAAAATGGTTGCATCAGTTAATTATCCAACCTTTAGTAGTTGTTTTTAACTTCTCTTCTTGGTTGTTTTTAAGGCATGCTACCTTCAGACATCGATCATGGGAAGGTGAGCGTAGGAGGCAGAGAGGTAAGATTCAAAATTGATATTACCATCTATGAAACCAAAGTCAATTGGCTGAAAGAGCATACCATAAACTGACATTTGCATAGCAGAGGTGCCTATGCTTGTCCAGGACTGGTAGATCTTTCCCCTCTGTTCTTAGGAGTATCCTGCGAGGGGTAGTTCGATATCTGTTCTCCAACTAACTCAGGGGGTGAATCTCAACAGTGGTCTCAAGTGCTAACGATAGTCTTCGCACTTGCTATAGAGCTAGTGGGGTTCAGATAGCCTAGGGTCCAGAGAGTAACTTGAGCATCCATCTATGAGAAAGAGCTTTCAGTTATATGTATGGGTATAGTATGGCAAGTACTCCTCTTGATTTAGGTTGTATGATAGAGTTTCATGCGACTCGGCGAATGACCTTGCACTCACTTGGAATATTTCTTAACAAAGATGAGAGAGGATACGCTATTTGGAATGGGCCCACAAAACGGGTTCATACCATACGGCACAAAGTAAGGAGTTATTAATTACTACTGCTGTCCCGAAAATAAAGGTGCGTTTGTTGTCCCTGGCCACAAATTTCTCCAACGTCAAGTGGAGGCACCAATGGTCATTATCAAAGGTTTTCCCCATATGGGGTTATTTTCAACCACAATATTTCATTATCAAAGGTTTGTGTTTGTTGTCCTTGGCCACAAAGTTCTCCAACGCCGAGTGGAGGGTCATTATCAAACGTTTTCCCCATATGGGGTTATTTTCAAGCCCAATATTTCATAATCAAAGGTTTTCCCCATATGGGGTTATTTTCAACCCTCATATATCAAAGGTTTTCCCCATATGGGGTTATTTTCAACCCCAATATTTCGGTTACCTCATCCATCCGCGACCTTCTAACCCTCGAAGTCTGCGGAGAAATCCGTGATGGCTTCGTCTTGAATATAAGCAATCTAGATACTGGATATAGTTTTTTGTGTTTCCTAAGGTTGGTTTACCTTTCTCTTGAGAATATCAATCCACACGATCGTAAGTCTTTTCAAAGTCAATGAAGACCAAAATCCATCCGCTTTGTCTTGCCTTTTAGTCCTAAGGACTCCATTAATTAGCCAGGATCTCCGAGATCATTTTGTAGACCGTAGTCAACATGATAATAAAGCTTATACTTAGATAAATTCATGTTATCTCCTTTATGGGTGTTTAGCATGCCTTGGCCCGGTATGCAATGGGATTCTACTTGCCTACCTATTGACTATTCGGCCTATGGGACTAGGTAGTCACCCCAATCTCATATATCATTCATTATTCCAGCTGGTACCAATGTCAGTACCAGCCCGGTCCAGGCCAGTCAGTCTATTGCAGGTATACCCCAACTGTTGTTTGTCATTTGCTTCATTCTGCATTGTGAGTCTTGGAGTACCTCGCCTACAGTGTGGTGCATATCTGTTATCGCCTCCTGCTTGATAGCGATAATTTTCATCATCATCTTCATCTCTACCTCTTTTTCATCACGTCGAACAAAATATGAAACCGCCTATGAAGATTCACTGCATAGTAGCTCCTCCTCGTTGCCTTCGTTTCAAACTTCGTTCACGAATTCCATTAAATCTTTACTTAAACAGATCCCGGGAGTTCTCTCATAATTATTTGGGGAACGAGTTAATGACCAAACTTTTTTTTCTCATTCATTTAAAGGAGGATACTCCAGATGTTATCCCTGTCCAGTGCGCAATCCAATTTATATTATGATTTTGGGTATGGATTTATCCAATGGGGAAATATAAGCTGATATTTCCTATCTCCTTTCTTTTAGGTCAGCTATATTCATTGTAATCTTAACCAAAATTTTAAAAATTGATCTTGCATATATCATACACAATAGGGACTTATATGCCGACGATTGAGGCAATTTTTTTATGGCCCATGGTCCATGAGGAAACCTCAACAAGTTTAAATGAAAAAATACACCTTCGTAGATTAGCTATCAAGGTCTTATCACTTCTATGGTACGATTGTTTTGTAATTCATGTTGTGTTTGAGAAATTTGCTCATAAAGATGCAAAAAAAAAATTATTTATTTTGATGCACAAAAAAATTGTTTCTTTTGATATCTTTAGTCGTCCATACTCCCAATAATTCTTTACATATTCTTGCATGGAAAATGCACATTTCTCTTATTGAGATTTTCAAAAATTTACGATCACCTTACAAGTTATTTTATTAGTTACGATCACCTTACATATTATTTTATTGGAATTTAAGTATACAAGGTGGCCAGTGTTTGGGATGGGCTGAACGCCCCAACCCGAACGCCCACACGTACGGGACACCTTGGGGATGCGTTCAGCCGTTTGGTCCGAATGAGGACAAATATGAAAAAAACATATGTTATGCAAAAAAATAAAAAAAACAATATTTGTCCGAGCTTTACATCCAAATTCCTTACAAAATTTGAATTAAAAATAAAATAAGAGAGTGGGCAAGCCTGTTTTCGCCATCTTTGGTGAAATGCCCTGAAAATTTAGAAACGTATACTTCACATAATACAAAACTCGTTAAAGTGAAAACAAAAAGTATTGAGTGGGTTAACTTTTTCGTTAAAAAAGTTTCAAAGAATAATAAAATTGTTTAGGCCCTTCAAAGAACAATAAAATTGTTTAGGCCCTAAAATAAAGTGAAAACAAAAAGTCAATTTAGGCCCTGAAATAAATTGTTTAGGCCCTGAAAATAAAGTGAAAACAAAAAGTCAATTTAGGCCCTGAAATAAATTGTTTAGGCCCTGAAATAAAGTAAAAACAAAAAGTCAGTTTAAAACAAAAAGTTTGAAATAAAGTGAAAATAAAAAGTATTGAGTGGGTTAACTTTTTTTTGGCTGAGCAAATTGACTTCAAAATTTGGCATGTACCTCACATCATAAAGAACTCACAAAAACAAATTAAAAAAAACATAGTTATTTTTGGGCGCCGAAATATTTTTTGGCGGGGGCCGAACTCCTTCAGGTCCCGAACGTACGGAGGTCCGCCCAGGGGGCCTCTATACGTACGAGCACGCACTTCTTGAAGCCTGGAGCGCTGCCATAGCTTAAGTGACATAGAGAGTGGTAGCCATAGCCTGTGAAAGGTGCTGATGCACCCCCTTCCCCCCCAAAACAAGCAGAAAGATGTCATCACGGGGCTGCCTGACACAATGTCGGGGTCATACCGTGTGGAGCTGGTGGCGGTATGGGGGCTGGGCGGTATCATGTGGTGCCCGGGTGACACTATGTGGGTCAGGCAGGACTACAGCCGGAAGGTCGTACCATGTGGAGTCAGGTCATATTAGCGGTATGAGTGATACAACGTAGGTCAGGCAGTACCATGCAGGGCAGGTCATACTATGTGGATTGGGGTGTGCTACTGGGGCTAGCATGTAGGTTTTGTGGCACCACATCGGGCAGTTCATGGTATGTGGACTGGACGGCACGATAGGATAATAGCCAGACCACTACTCGATTCCTGTCTCATATTTTTGCTTGTTATCATGGCGTCGAGCTTCAAGAGTTTGTGTGAGATACGATCGCGAGCTTCCGTCGTTGGGTTCATTGCAGTCCAAAGGAACCGCTCTCAATACGATATAAGGTGAAAGCGGTTTACCCAGGAGTAAGGCCAAGCGTGTTGCAAGTCTGTCTAACAGACTCTAACTGAAGAAGTCAATCCATCACTTGAACTCATCCCCCCTGATGTGTTTGTCCCTGCTTTACCATCTTGCCTGCCTGCTGTGCATTCGAGGTGTGAGCGATTGTGGGCATGACCACTCACCAGACGCACAGGTGTGTGGATGGTGATCACTGGGAATATTTTCAATGTAGGAAAAAGACGAGGAGTTCGTTTTTCAAAATGTCCAAAAAATAAAGGAGAGTACTGAAGGCAAACCGCAACCTTGACATTTTCCGTTCTTTTCCCTTGCAGTAACGACCTTCCCCCAAATACAATGTATATGGTCATTATAGCTGTATTTAAGGCATCTTTCAGCCTAGATAAAGCTATAATGACCGTACGTTATATTCGGGGGACGAAGGTAACTCTCTTCCAATTTGTCGCTATTAATAGGTGAAGAAGGGCAAACATGATCCCATCGTTCATGAAGGGCTCTTTTTTAACAACTCTAAACTAACAGGCTATGTCAGCTTAGCATGTGGAACACAGAGCATGCCCCCCTCCCCACTCACCCCTCCCCCCCCCTACCTCCCCCTTCCCCTCCCCCTTTTGCGCCCCCCCTCCCAACCCCCCCACCCCACATGCACACACTATTTTGTTGCCAGAAGACAAAAATAACAAGTGAAAGCCACCACTCGGTAGTTTTTTCTGTTGTGTCCAAGTGTTGTTCGTATTCCAACAAAGCAAAATCCAGAAGTTTCTTGACTTCTATTCCCAAGCAACAATTCTACCCCTCCGGACTGAGCATGATGAGAAGTTGGACCATGACAATCAGCCATACGTCACAATAAGCACGTGTACAGAAAAGGCAGCTCATTGGGGCCTCTGTAGGCCACCCCAGTGGGATGGCACCTGTCCAAAAGGAAGCTGTTTGGGGGCTTTGTCGTCCACCCAGTGGGGATCATTCCTCCTCCTCACCACCCTCCCCAGCCCTCCCCAAGGGTGTGCGTTCCTCCTCCCTTGGAAAGTAGCCACAGAAGGCCTTGACCACCCTATCAACTCAGGGCCCTCATGACAAGCTGCAGATCGGTCCAACTGACGTCAGGTCCGGACTTGCAACCACAGGCCGTGGGCAGTCAGCAATCGCTCTTGTAGTTTGTAGCTCGTAGCCCACCGCTAACTCACCCAAATGCTGTGCTGCTTGCCTCTTTGTAACTCAGGGCCCTCATGACAAGCTGCAGATCGGTCCAACTGACATCAGGTCTGGACTTACCACCGCAGGCTGTGGGCAGTCAGCAATCGCTCTTGTAGCTCACAGCCCACCGCTAACTCACCCAAAGGCTGTGCTGCTTTGCCTCTTTGTACTAGAAACACTGTTTAGCCCTTCCGACAGATGCGTAAATTCTTATAGCCTCCCTGGATGAAACGCAACAACCGTCCACGACGAAGCTGAAAAGCCCTGTAGAGTGCCTTTTTTCAGAAGCAAAAAGTGTGAAAAAAATCCATTTTGAAAGATGGGCGGGTGCATTCTAGCAAGGTTGATTGACTCTTGTGCGCCGATGCCACCAATCTACCCACCCAACCATTGAGATCACAAGGACAACACAGTGCGTGACAATCTCCGATCCATGCAGGCTGCCTTTTGGCGAAAAGCGACACCTTGTTCATCGGCTAACCGCCGCTGCTGCCGGCCACTCAACTGTGGCAGGTGATCTGGAATGGCACAGACGACATGCCACCACAACGGAATTGCTGTTGATCATGCACTTGGAGAAATGCTTTGAAAAGCAGCTCCTCAATGCCCGGCATCATTAACTGTCATCTATGTACAGGAGCAGCAGCGCATTATCGCCATGCTGCTTGTGCGGACTTCACATTCTCTCACAACTGCTGAGTCTGAGCTGAAGTAGGATCCTCCCCCTTGAAGAAGAGATCAGTGGAAAAAATTGCAGGATGTTACAACACCGAGCACCGACGCGGACACACACACACAAGCGGACAAATGTGTGGGCACTTCGCACGCTCAACCCCACAGAGACGTGCAGGGCCTTGCACTCTTATGGGTTTGGTGATAATTTGACAACCTACACACACAGGCATGCAGACAAACACGCACAGGCAACACACACGCAGACACACATCTCTACACACACACGCACACACATGGACTGTCTTTACAGTGTGTTCAGGTATACGACTCCTGCGTCCCACCTGCAGCTAGAGATCATTGACATTTTCTGGTGCTCTTGTCAGCCTATAGACATACAAGAGCTCTGTCAATGTCAATGTCAAACTCCTCCAATGGCACCAATTCACAGCTAAACCACACTGATAATCACTACACTTAAACCACCAGTACCTTGCGCAGCTATTTTTTTGGACCTTCGGCACCACACCCAGAGGTCCCTCCACAGGGTCGGCACAGCTTCATCAAAGGGTACCATCATTTGAAACGTACCAGTACAGGAACAGATCCAGATACGTTTCCTGTTTTGCAGTAAAAGGAGTGGTGTATTGTAGGAAAACACAATCACGGCCGACATTGATATTGCGTCCCCATGTAACTGACATCCTTTCCTCCGATCACGCTGTTTCTTGGCACCCGCTGTGGCGGACATTTCTCCCGAGCAAGCGGGCAGAGGAAAACACAGGCTCTTTCCACTACGCAACGTTCTGCACGTAT
This sequence comes from Chara braunii, assembly GCA_003427395.1. Lineage (NCBI taxonomy): Eukaryota > Viridiplantae > Streptophyta > Charophyceae > Charales > Characeae > Chara > Chara braunii. Next base: position 773,323 of record BFEA01000229.1, read on the forward strand.
CTGAGCTGCTTTTGTGAACTATACACACATAGACTGTTCCAGCAATTTGAATGTATCAGGACACTACCACGTCTAGATGCGTGATTCCTATTGCACAGTTGAGGGAGGGGCGTATTGCAGAAAAAAAAACAAGTGCGGCTGGCATTGCTTCCCATTGTCAGTGGCATTCTTCCTTCAATCACACTGCACTGAGAAATCCGGAAAATCTGGAGCAAGTTTCCACGGAAGTAACGGCTGCTGCCAGCTGCACACCCAACCCCCCCACCCCCTCATCTTGTTCTTTTTTCTTCCTCCTTTTTTCATAAATGCACCGGCAGGCTGCAGCTCTATTTCCACGGCTCATCCTCCTACGGCATCGAGGCACTGGCTGCAGGTAGGTCCAGCAGGCGCAGCTCAAAGATACTGGCGGTT
>BFEA01000229.1:775420-787376 GCA_003427395.1 Chara braunii
AGAGAGAGAGAGAGAGAGAGAGAGAGAGAGAGAGAGAGAGAGAGAGAGAGAGAGAGAGAGAGAGAGAGAGAGAGGATAGAGTAGGTTCAACACTTTCATTGATAGACACAGGACAAGAGGTTAACTTGGGGAGGAGGTGATCATCGCCCTCTTTTTCTTCAGTACATCTTCCTTGTTCACACAAAACCAAGTCGAGCACCATCCCGGGTTGGTGGAAAACACCATTTTCTCTTGCCATTCAGGATGCACATTGATTTCACGGTTCAGCTTTCATTACCGCAAAGCAATGGAGACATTTGCAACCCATTTTTCTGCTTCATTTTTCAAATGTTGCAGCTTTTGCCTGGAGAGTAGAAAGCATGGAACACATCATTTGATTTGATGGATTCACGACAAGACGCAACAGACCACGACTTCCACCAGGAGAGTAGAACCCCAATACACAATCATCAGCTGACCCTTGTGCAGGGTATCGTGCATCACCCCACCATCCACAATTGTCTCTCACAGTATACATGAATACATCACAGCAGAAGTTTCAACAATCGGTGTGTCGTGCAATTCTACGTTCAATTGGGATATGGTATAAACAGACAACGTACTTCTTTCGCTTCCTCCTCGGTGATGACAAGTGGCGGTGACATCATGATCTGATCTCCAGAGACTCTGATCAGCATCCCATGGTAGGCGCAGCGCCCTGCTAAATACGTGGCCACACCTGCTCATTATGATCATGATCATGATCCAGCAGGACCACCAAACAAGGAGGAAGACAACAGTCAAAACGGGTGAATCAGAACTCGTCACTCACAGGTGGTAGACCGGGTAGCGGTGGTGCAAGGATATGGAGGATTTCAAGAAGCATATAGGTTCATTTGCAGGCATTATGCAAGGTAGCAGCATGTGATAATAAAAAGAGTTAAAAAAACCTTCGGACCAACACGAACGCATTGAAGAGGATGCATGCCTGAGTTGCCCCAGCCGAAAGCAGAATTGACAAAACCAAGCTCACAGCCTCACACCAATGCAAGAGCACAGAGAAGACTGAAGTCTCTTGATAACGAACGCCGTATTCTCGCCTCCAATCCACCAAAATACAACAACCGAGTAGTACCACTCAACTCCGGTGGGGTTTAGGAATCAGGGTTTAGGGTTTCGATTAAGGGTTTAGGGTTTAGGGATTAGGGATTAGAGCTAAGGGTTTAAGGATTATGGATTAGGGTTTACGGTTAAGGGTTTAGGGTAAGGGGCTGAGGACTTACGGTTTAGTATTTTCAGGGCTTAGGGTTTAGGGTTAAGGGCTTGAGGCTAAGGGTTTAGGGTTTAGGGCTTAGGCTTTTGGGTATAGCGTTTAGGGTATTGTTGGGCTCAGGGGCGCCTAAGCCCGGGACCTGACCAAGTGTGAAACAAGTTTTTATTATGCTTTTCAAGCGCGCTGGCAGTCGGACTCGAACCCGGGATGCCAGTCAGACTAGAACCTGGGAGTCTGGGACCTCAAGTTGGAATTGCTGTTAGCTGGTCTTGGACACAGGGCCCTGTAGGACCTAGACATCTAGAATTCGCTAGGCCAGAGCGCGGTAGGACCCTGTAGGCCCTACCTTCTTCCCCCGAACATAATGCATATGCGTTGTATTCGAGTTTCAAAATTTGGAAAAAAAATCGAATAGAACGCATATGCGTTCTATTCGAAATTTAGGGATATTCGAATAGAACACGTGTGTTATATTCGAATACAACGTACTCTATGCGTTGTATTCGCACCCTCTGCGTTGTATTCGCTTACACCGCGAATGTGTTATCTTCGGGGGAAGAAGGTAGTCAAAACTGGCACAAGGATTCGTCTGACACACGTCACACACGACAATAAGGTCATATATAGTTTCACTTCCTGATTTTTGTAGAGTGGCGATGTAGTAAGGTCAGAGACATTACTCGTCTGACACGGCAACGAGTTTGCCACTTTTCATCGGCGAACAAGGGTTCGAACCCTTGGAACCTCGACCTTCACCATTACTGAGGAGGGATGGGGTAAAAGACTATGTGCCTTCACCATATTCCCTACAGTCACCTTTAAGAACTTAGGTATGAGAGAAACAAAAAAGAAAAAAGAAAAGAAAAGAAAAAGAAAAAAAGAAAGAAGAACTTAGGTACGAGCCATATGAAGGATGAGTGCAAGAAAGACAAAAGAGTCGGACACATCATTCTCATGAATCTCATCACAACAGATAGAAGCAGAAGGTTCCATTAACAACTTTTGAAAGTTGGAAACAAAAAGTTGGAAAGAAAAAGTTGTTGTGAGTTAGTCTGTTGCTTTTTTTGGCGAGAAGAGGGCGCAGTGCTCATTTTTGGAAGCTGATGGCGAGAATCTGGACGCAGCCATAGCCAGTGTCTTCTGGCTCTCTGTTCTGTACCGTCATACGGTTTTGAGTGCCGTTTAATGTTGCAAGCTCCTCGGTGCAGCCTGGCACCCAAGTGCACATCACCTTTTCTTGTATTTATAAAGTATGCTGGTGTGATTTTTTCAATATAAGATTTTGGTATAAACCTTCTACCGAGTGAGATTTTTTGCGATTTTGTCGTCAGTTCAGTTTGCCTGAGTGATGCTCATGGGAAGAAGTTGAAGTTTGGGAAATTCCTAACAGGCATGCATGGCTACTACTTCCTGGGCTAGGCTATCATATATATACTAGCACTCATGCCAGTGAGCGCGACCGTCTTCACCCGAATAGAACACCTGTCATGATGGACGTATCTAGACTGAAATTTGCACCAAATACAGCTATAAATGACCGGGCGTTCTAGTTGGATGGGGTAAGACTATGCACCTTCACCATATTCGCCATATTCCTGAGAGTAAGAACCAGCGGACTTGATGTCAATATTAGAGGAGGAAAAAAAAAAAAAAAGAAAAAAAAAGAACCAGCGGACTGATAAGTTTCCTGGGAAATTTGAATTGGTTGTGTAAATACTCGGTAGTAAACCACATCCGTCTTGGAGGGTCGTCGACTCGGTGTTGAGCCAGCCACTCAATGGGCCTCGCTCCACCACTCTGGAAATGTGCAAGACGAGCGTGAATCTTCTGCTAGAACATGGAAAGATACACTGCCATGATTTTTGCCTTTGGGCATGTCGAGAGTAGTGGAGCGATGCACAATGTCGCTGTGCAACCACATTGCGAGAGACATAGAGACGGGCACAGACGAAGAGACAGAATGAAGGATGAACAGACGGCCAGATAGACGAAGTACAGAATGACAAGTGCGGAGTCTGGGGACAGACGGATGGACAGGAAAACTGACAAGTCTGCCCGAACGACTGACTGACTGACCGGACCGGCTACAGACGGCTGACCGGCCAACTGACCAGCTGACCGGGCGGTTGACCAACCGACCTACTGACGAGCCAACTGACCGGTCTGCCGGTGGTGGCTCGCGCAGCCGACTGATCGGTCGACAGCACCTGGCAGCCCAACCAACCACTTCACTGACTGGCCAGCCAGCCACCCAGCTACCTGCACGACCACCCGCCCAGCCCCTGAGCGGGCACCTGACTGGCCACTCAACTGACCAATTGGCTGACCAATCAACCAGCCGGGCAGATGGGCCAGCAGATAAGACCTGGAACAAAAACAACAGGTACACACACACACGGGGCATCTGGCGAAATTGGAACGATGCAGAGAACACTGGCATGGCCCCTGCACAAGGATGACCCACATAAATCGAGAAATGCGCTCCACCCCCCCCAAAAAAAAATAAATAAATAAATAAATAAAAAAGAGAGGTCCACGGACACAGAAAAAGAATGATCGGGAGGTAAAAAGGCAGAGAGGCAGGGAGGCACGCAGGTGGTCTAACCGATAAGTCTGCCTGATTAATAGATAGAGAGTAATAGGAACCGGCAGAGAGGCAGGCACATGGGCAGGGACAGATGTACAGACAGGCTACACTCTCCTCAGCCTGCTCTGGAGAAACTTTTACATGCATATAAGTGGAAAGGGCTACGCAAAATGTCATCCGCACTCACCCCATTGTGATGGGAAAGGAGTCTTGTGCTCTTTGTCGAGGACAAACTCAACAGCCAGGATCAACGCTGTCCCGCGAACCTGCAAAAAACATTTGTCATTTAAAAAAAAAAAAAAGCAAAGCATTATTTATGCAAAATTTGCTATCGTTATAGTCTGCATTGGTACCCTTGCTGTCTGCCTGCGAGAACCATACACTCTTAGTTAGCAGAGTCAGGAGGACAGATAACGGCATTCCCAGCATGCCCCCCCCCAAAAAAAAAATAAATTAAAAAAAAAAAAAAAAAAAAAAAAAAAAAAAAAAAAAAAAAAAAAAAAAAAAAAAAAAAAAAAAAAAGAAAAAAAAAAAAAATATTTTAATCCCCCCCCCCCCCCCCCCCCCCCCAAAAAAAAAAAAAAAGGAGAGGAAGGGGGAAGAAAAAAAGAAAAAAAAAAGGGTACACGGCCTCGACCAAAGTAACGTACAAAACAAAGAACAGTCATCATAATTTTTTGCTCTACCTTTTTTGTTTTTGTAACTTCAGGCATCATAATTTTAGATGTGATGTAACGACTCTAACGAGTAGGTACTTTAGCAGCAGGTACCTGAACCTTTTGGTTGGGTGAATATTGCGACACGGTAAGTTCAGCTTAGTTGTGATTCGCTTAGTTAGGCATGCTGTCAGTTTCGTTTTTGGTACCAGGGTTATTGACGAAGGCATGGGATGGTACCCTACCGGGACTTGCTGACCCCGTAACGGGACCTATTTTTTGGTCGCACTTGTCGTTTCGTACTGGCCGCTACGTAGGGCCATGACGCTCCGTATAAGAATAGCAAGTGCAATCTGTTCGATCGCTTACGGGGTCTGCTGCCAGCAGCATTGGCAGTCCGGAATGTTAACTACGTAGGGTCATGACGCCCGTACAAGAATAGCAAGTGCAATCTGTTCCATCTCTTACGGGGTCTGCTACCAGTAGCGTTGACAGTCCGGAATGTTAGCGACTACGGTAGCTGACGATGGTTCGCGGTATGAACGGTGGTTCTTGGGTGCAGTGGAAGTATGATTGTACCTGTAATATCTCATGATTGTCCTCGTTAACTCAATGTCGTCCACTATCTGAGTGTTTGAACTTGTGTTGACTTACTCTGCGTATCGACGTGTGAGTAGTTTCTCCGTGACTATACTATACTATGCAGTCATCAAACATCAAACATCAAACATCATAGTCTATTTAACATTCTTCCATCATGTAAAAGACTAGTAAAAGTCACTTTCGGAAATGTTTTCTCCTTGGATGTCATGGTCAGCAAGTCTTACTACCGTCTTCACCCGAATAGAACGCCCGATCGTTATCTCTGCATCTGGACCGAAAGTTGTGCCAAATCCGGCTATAATCACCGGGCATTCTATTCGGGTGAAGACCGTAGTAGGTACTACACATTCAGCCTTCCGATGTTCACTCCCATGGTAAGTGCAGGTAAAGCATAGGATGAGAATGAGATTACCTCTCCAATGATAGGGCTGGTTGCAAAGGCTTTCATTCCTTCCTGAAAGATTGGTCCAACCTTGTTCACATGATCAACAATGTTCCTTTCCCTGACAACACACACATTGAAAAAACACGCACAGTAACATCTTAGCAGTAACATCTTAACAGTAACAACTTAGCAGTAACATCTTAGCAGTAACATCTTAGCAGTAACATTGTAGCAGTAACATCTTAACAGTAACATCTTGCAGTAACATCTTAGCAGTAACATCTTCGCAGTAACATCTTCGCAGTAACATCTTCGCAGTAACATCTTAGCAGTCACATCTTAGGAGCTGTTCCATGCAGCCTATCCTCACAATCTGGAGTTCAATCCTTCAAGGTATAAATAAACCACTATGAACTACTATAAAGCTCATTATATATATCATTCAGTATCAATAGCCGACCATGTTAGGCGGCTTTACGCTCGTGGAGGACATGGAATGCAAATACAACCTCGACGCTGGACGTTCTTGCGAACCATCCAGCATCGCCCTTCTGCATGTGAGCCTCATTACCTCTGCGGGGCGGTGCATCTAACCAGAGGAACATCGCATGGCAGTAACGATCATACACGATACACACATACAAACAAGCGCACATACCCAGACACATGCACACATATGCTCATCATATACAAATACATATACAAATACATAGACACATGAAAGGCTGGTAGTTTTCAATAGTTGCCATTAGTTGGGATAAATCAATCAACTGTGCTGACTGGGGAGCCACGGGGGGTGGTGGGGTGGGGTGGGGTGGGGGGGGGCGCACACAGATGAAACCACCCTCTCCAGCACTCATACATGGACAAACCAGGGTAAGGGGTGAAGAAGAAGAAGGACATGGTGGTCCCGGTGGTGATGGATATGGTGGTCGCAGTAAGGTGGTGTTGGTCGTAGAGATGGTGGTGGTGATGGTGATGGTGATGGTGATGATGACCATGCATAGACAAAATAAAGCCACAAATCTATATCCATCTCCTCCTCATCTCCACATAAGGCCAGCGAAAGAACCCCCAAGCTCCTCAACTAAAATCACCACCTCTTCAGTGACTCGACAGAAAGTAGGTCATAACAATGATCTCTCTCTCTCTCTCTCTCTCTCTCTCTCTCTCTCTCTCTCTCTCTCTCTCTCTCTCTCTCTCTCTCTCCCNCTCTCTCTCTCTCTCCCTCTCTGTGTTGTCATGTTCGCCATAGAGAACTCCACACAAAAAGCATGACTGTGCCAGACAGTATCATCGGACTTTCACCGACTCCTCAGTAGGTTGAACCTCTACAGTCTGTCAGGGTGTGCGAGTGTGTGTGTGTGTGAGCGAAACCGACTGTGAAGCAAACTCAATGTATGTGAACACCTGCGTTTGCTATTACAGCTCACAGATTACAGATGTGATGCATCGCATGTTTCCCCCTCCCTCCCAACTCCATACCCTCCTGCCCTACAACCCCTACACCTCCCCTCTTCAAGATGGCAACACGCCAGTGTTGAAGGTAAAAATTGTCGTTTCCAGTTCCGGCACGATTGTGCTATAGCCTGGGATAGGCGGCCGGTGCTGTACAGAGATTGACTTGATGACGATTGACGGATGGTATTGTGTCTAGAGTGGTGGTGGAGCAGGGGATACAAGCCAGTCGATGCATTGAAGTGGCAAGAAGGATTTTTTTTTTTTTTTTTTTTTTTTTTTTTTTTTTTTTTTTTTTTTTAACAGCACCACCACCTTTTCCCATGTCGGCGTTGGTGGGCCTCCTATCTTTTAGGAGGCCGAACCGAAACGATGGCCGCCAATGAGATTTATCAACGGCGGCCGTGGCCCAGCCCCCGCTTTTTCAGGGGTAGGATATTTTCCCGTTTTCCCAACAGCAGGAAAGGTCGTGGTGGTTTAAACAGAACCTTGCGGTTCTGGGTCCATGTGGCAAGGAAGGAATCCTGAGGGAGGCGGAAGAAAATTGAACATTGCACACATTGTGCATATTTTAAAGATTATATATTTTGACACTTTTGGTCTTCTTCTTCGCACAGCCTTGTTGTTCATTGCTGTCTCAATTCGGTTGTTATTATTGATTTGTGCCCCTTGTGAGTTTGCGTGCAATTTGATTGTGAACTTCTGAGGTTGGGTTCATTACAATCTGTTTTGAGAATTTTCGACGATAGGAAGGAAGAGGCAAGAAGCATTACTTGTAGATCTTGAGGGTTTCCAGCGCAACAGCGCATGCCACAGGGTGTCCAGAGTATGTGAATCCATGGGCAAAGGTACCTAAAGAAGCAAACAGCGTTGCACCAACCAACCAACATAAGTAGAGTGCGCAGACATAAACAATTAACAACAACAAAACAGAAAAAAAAAAAAAAAGAGCAGCCAATTGGGAATCGGGCCACCAAATCAGAACGTAACATTTTCTTCGCTTTTTTTGTTCAACAAATAAAAGCCAAACAAAGGTAGCCTTGATTTTAAGTCCAGGAAAAAAAAAAAAAAAAAAAAAGAAGGTCCACGAAAGAAAGAAGTTCATTAATAAACATCCCTTTCCCCTCTCCTTCGATGTGGTTATCTTATATGCTGCTGCTCATACTGCTCCACACTGCTCCACCATTGAAGAGACCCAGGGTCGCAATCGCCGACTTGCTGATTATTAATTTAATATGAATTGGTTTGATGTTACCCAATCAAGAATCGTGGGGACACAAGCATGGGCAGGAGACAAGCTGATTATCAATTTATTATGCATCTGTGGAGCCACTCTGGTCGCTGTGTGTCTGCTCAGGTCACACGAAGGGGACGGACACAGACAGCGTTCCTATGGAGAGTTGTCATAACTGAGCCATAGCTGTTGTGCAGATCATGCTCGAATGAAGCGCGCTGTACTGCAATTGTGTGGCACAAAAAGCAAAAAATCAGGCCATGTATATACATATATATATATTCTTTTTCCCGAAGGGAGGAAGGGATGGTAGGTACCACGCGTCTCTGAGAGGGACAAAGGGAAGTGCCGACGAGTGAAAATTCACTTCCGGTCCATGCTCAGCAGCACTTGCTTTTGTTGTTTCATTAAAAGTTTGTCTCCGCGACAGAAGTGTTGTGAGGAGCTTGTGGCAGCTTTGCGCATGCATGGGTTTATGACAGAGCCAGGCCTTGCTACACCATTTCCAAGTTTGAACACAGTGGAACATGATTTGAAGCCGCATTATCTTTTGACGTCACCTTCAACCTTCACCTCCCCTGATGCCGCTCCCCTTATAGCTTGTCTGCCGCTGTCCTGCTCAATGTGCACACCCCCATCGCCCTCAGGTGCTGCCGTCGCTCTCCACACCGCAAAGCATCTCCGTAGGTAGGTATCTGCCAGCGCTGTTCCCGATCTCCCTTCGCGCTCCTCTACATCTTTCTCCTCCCCTTCCTCATCTTCCTTGTCGTCCTTCACCCCACCTTCTCCACATCTTCCTTCTCCTGCTCATTGTCATTCTCTTGCTTGGTGTCTCACTATTGTGATCATTTTCCTCGTCCACATCGACACTCTTCCTCTCCCCCTCTCATTTCAAAACCTTCCTCCTTCGCTGCTCCTCTGGACAAAGCATCGACAAAAGTCCGAGGCGTTCGACAGGTTTGACCTATAGTATAGACGGTATCAGCTCTCAAAAGCATCCACGTAAATCGGTGGCATGAACTAATAGGCAACAGGATTAAAAGCGGTGGATAGCCTTGTTCCAATAGGCAAACTGGATAGCATTGTTCCAACAGGTTGTCGTCAATGAGAAATCAAAGGCCTTGCCTGCGCCGGTCTTCTCTAAGAAACAGCCTTTCAGTTTCTTAAGGAAGTCCTTCATATTCTGTTTCTCTGTCCATTCTCCAACATGTTCAGCGGCATTTGCCGCATCCAGCACCCAGGCATCGGCATCTTCACCAAGGAACAAGTAGTAGTGCCACTGCCACTCCGCTCTCTGCCGGGACAGGTGTTACGGAGCAATAGGTCTGTTTTACTATTCAGGCAATCCAGAGAAGTCAATTCTCTCCCCTTTTTCCCCATTGTAGGTAGAAGGCATCTTCATCTTTAAGCTTTTCCCTCTTCTTTCGATTGGCAATTACTTCCCCCCCGAACGTAGCATACGACTTTCATCGTACTACGGTTGGACGCAGACTGTCTGTGAAGAAGAATTTGCTTCCCTGTTGCTTGCTCGTGGACGGCAATGGAGGACTGGACCCGAGACCACCTTCTTCCCCCAAATACAACGTACGTCGTACGGTCATTATAGCTGTATTTGGGGTATCTTCAGTAATACAACAGGTAAAATGACCGTACATTGTATTCGGGTGCAGAAGGTAGGGATCTTTCTTCGACTGTGGGTCCTGGGAAGACTTCAGGTTCGGCACAAAGGTTTCTTTGATTTGAAGGCATCCAGACTTCAGGTTCGGCACAAAGGTTTCTTTGATTGAAGGCATCCATCCCCCACCGATTTCTTTGGCTTGCCCCTTCCGGTTCCTTTTATCCTTTCTCCCCTCTTCTTGAGGGCTTCAATGTCTTTCTTCATTACCGCATTGACGGCGCATTCTCTTCCAATACCACATCCTGTTGTGAGTGATAGTATGTGATACTCAATTTGTGCAACGTAGTCGGAGCGTTAGATTTCATTTCACAGATCCACTACATATCACCAGATGGGCGTGGCAACACCTCACTCATCACACAGCCCTTCTACTCCTCTGCTCAAGCTGTAGCTGGTCAAAGTCAAAGTCAAAGTCTACCCGCGAATAAATCCCCTCGTTCGCCGTGTCTGCTTGCGCTTGAACGTGTTCGAAAAGGGATCAGCAGCAAAACTCAAAAGGTGGACAAAATATATATATATATAAATCATATGAAAATGACAACTATGAAAACTAAAATCCTGTTGCTGTTGGTTTCAAACTTTCAACTCTTTCAAGTTTCAACAGTGTGTCCATCGTTGAATTTTTGGTGATCAGAATTTTTTTTTTTTTTTTTTTTTCAAAGGGTAATTCATTTAAGCCCAACCAATTCAATTAATACCTGTCGAATCTGGACAGGACGGCCTTTCAGGCCTGTTTTATTGTCATTATTTTAGTATTACGGGGAACCCAGTAGCAGCCACATCCGTGCTCAAGCCTCCAACAAGGGAACATGCTGGCTGGAAGCAGGTTTGTCAACATTTCTCTCTCTTTTTTGTTTTTTTTGGGAAAATACTAAAATAGAAATTTGCCAATTTGCCAATTTGGACCATTTCTCTATTTATGAATGTCATCCTTGCGCAGGGGGGCCATGTTAATCTTCTGTGTTATCGTTCCAATTTTAACGGATTCAGCGGCATTTCTTTCTTTTGTCATGGATTGGCCCTTGAATGTGCCTGTTGGTTTCCGCTTGCCTCCTCCATAGCTCCGGAGTCCAAACACTTCGGAGCATTGGAAAGCCGAAGGACTTATAGATTAAGCCCAAGTATCAAAGAATGGGAGGTAGGGGCATCAGTCCCGTTCCTCGTTCCTATTTCCCCCGACAACTCAAAATACACAGTGTACCCACTCACACCTCCTTCCATTTGTATGGCCGAAGGATCCCCAGTTGGACCTGGCTCCTGATTTTCCTAACTACCACTTTTTCTGGGGGTGCACCTTGCCTGCACCTGTTTACCAAATGCCTTTTTTATAAAATTTTGAAGTTTTTTTAGACCCTTCTTGGGTAGGAAACGTGATTTTCGACCCCCCCGATTATCGACTTTGACCAAAAAGCTACCGCCCTGGACCATGTCTGTGAAGATTTGAATTTTGAATTTTGAATTTTTTGAAACTGATTTCTTTGCAATCCCAATATGGACTGCAGTCTCCGCGAACTCACCGATGTGGTCACTGTGCGCATTTATCACCTCTGCCATCTCCTGACTGATAAGAATAGCTCCAATCGGCTGATAAGCTGACGACAAAGCCTGCAAAGGAAAACACACACATACAACAGCATGATCAGCAATGGTGGATTGCACTGGATTCCTCACTTCTGTTGGCCTGCTGCTGCTGTCGACAATGGGCGTGCTGTTTTTTTTTATTCATGGGTGCTGCTGCTCACTGGTTAAACTTCAACACTCAACACACTTCTGGGAGGGGTTCTTTTAACTTCTTTTAATTGGTTTTTGAACCCTTTTTTTTTGCTAATCAGTAAATAGTAAATACTAGATAGAGGATTGAATTCGTTGCCGGAAAGCAGCTTCAGAGGGAACGTGAAAAGTCTTGCTCCTTTCTTTCTGTGGCCCGATCGATAGTGGCAAGTCAATTGCGAAAGAGTCCCAGGGAATGTGAAGCAGGGTCCAACCAGTGGCAACCACCATCTCTCTCTCTCTTTTTTTTTTTTTTTTTTTTTTTCGTTCGTTTTTGTGGCCTGATGGACCACCTGTCACTTATACACATCTAGATGTGTATAAGAGACAGGT
>BFEA01000229.1:787392-797450 GCA_003427395.1 Chara braunii
CTCGCTCTTATGCTGTTTTACTTTTGTTTTTTTTCTATCTTTCTCTTTTTTATTTGTGTTTTGATTTGAAAGTTTTTTTTTTTTTTTTTTTTTTTTTTCGGCATTGTTTTTTCCAAAGTGTGGTGAAATGAGCGAAAACTATTATTCGTATATTAAAACATAAGTCATATTCTTCATTTTTCACTTTTGAGTTTTGTGGCCTGATGGACCACGGATATTTTTTTTTTTTTTTTTTTTTTTCGTTCGTTTTTGTGGCCTGATGGACCACAGATCAGATACTAAACTGATCAGAACGGATACTACGCTTGATGAGCCTTGATCTATTTTTAGCCGCAAGGCTGAGAAAAGTACCTAACCACCACCTTTTTTTCCCCCCATCCCAAGCCCCCTCCACCCCTCCCTCCCTTCCCAATAGTCATCATGTTTGCAGATGACCTTACGGAACAAATACGGGCATCGGATTCTTCTTCTTTGCGAGGATTAGCCAGGACAATGCAAGCCCTCAGAGACTCGCCTCCAGTATGAAGGACGACTGGAACAAGACAGCCGATTGCTGGCTCTCAGAAGATACGATCCCCCAATAGGATCGGTCGTGAGGCCAGATGGCTTGGCACAAACCACAGTACCGACAAGGTACCTTTTTTTTTTTTTTTTTTTTTTTTTTTACTGGTAGCCGCTCCCGACAAGGTACCTTGGAATATCCCACAGTAACCAAAGATTGTTGGGCTCTGCAGATGGCTCAAGGTCTATTAACTAGCCCAATAACCAAAATGTAAAAGCGGAGCTTGGACGTTCACATCGCTAGAGTAGGAATCAACGCATCTAACTTTCCCTTGATCTTGATATGGTGCAAAGCTTTGAGACGGACTGTCCCAGATCGGACAATTGTAGGATAAAAGCGGAGCTATCGGTAGCAGGAAGGACACTAGTCATCAGCGCATCTACCTTCTCCACGATATGGTACATAGCTTCGGGACCGACAGTTCCAGATCAGACAATAGCGGGACTACCTTCGGGGCGGACGATTCCGGATCGGAAAATTTGGGGACTGCATTCCAAAAGACGGATCACAGTACATCGCAAAGAAACAGTCAGAAGGAGGTTTTGGGATCATTGACCCTAAAGAGGGGATAAAACTTCATAAAAGCCCTCCGTATCAAATGCATAGTGAAGCTACTCACTCAACCGCGATGACGGCTTGGAACAACCCTAAAGCCAAGAATAGCATCTGACCGCGCGCAGCTACAGCGTCACCGCCGACCATGTCAAGCCAGTTCGGAATAATGATAAAGGAATGGAGCCCGGCCTAAGAGCGGCAGGGAAAAAATGCCCCAGAGGAGCCTCCACTGTCAGTGGACCCACCAACGCTTCCGCACTGGACATCCCTTATTGGACTTCGGCGACAGATACCGCCTAAAAGAGTACATAAACCCAAGGGGCTCGCCACATGGCACACGGAGCGACTGCATCATATGCCAACGAAAGGTGGCAAAATCACTGGTTACTATTTATAGCAAACCGATGAACCTAGCCATGTTCTTGGGGAGGATGCACTCGTGTCGTTTTTCGTTTCGTGTGCCGTGCGGCGGCGCCCCAAGTCCAAAGAAGGTCTGATACCACCACTCTTCGGGAATCCTTGGGTACGAGACAACGACAACAACACATGTTACTCTGACTAGTAGGGACAAGTGATGGCCAACCTGGGTTAAAACAGAGTATGAAAAAAAAAAAAAAAAAAAACAAAAAAAAACAGAGTATGAAAAGCCGACCGACTACGGGATGACGAAGGTGAAGACTGGGTATAAATGAAAGCAAACTCAGGAAGCAAGTCTGAAGAAAAGCCTGACAAGCTGACACTCAATCTCCTGTTGTTAGGGAGTGATCAATGCTGTACAGGCTTCCTTCCTTCGGGCAAGCTGGAAGGAAGCGTGTTGTGTGCTTAATAAAGTTAATACCGCTTATTGATGTAATGTTTCTGGCGGACTGCCACTCCACCGAATGGAAAGGCGCCAGCACCATAAGGACCTCTTTTAGTACTACGGTAGTACCCCCCCCCCCCAAAAAAAAAAAAAGGGTGTGCCCTAGGATGATAGGAGTAGGAAGTTAATCCTTTGCTAAAGAGAGGAGCAATCAATGCTTCCTGACACAACCTTTGTGTGTAAAAAAACGTTTGTTGACAACTCAACTCCTTGTGCCACCTTAAAAAAGAGTTGACGCAGCGTCGTTGCACCTTGCTCTTAAGAGGGGCCGCCTTATCTATCGGTAGCGGTATGACTGGATGGACTCTGGTTGGCGAACCGGACAAAGAAAGCGACCTCTGTGCAGCCCATCTCTGTTCAGCACAGGCTCGCCATCCATGACGGAAGAGGTACCAGCCTGTTGCTTCCCAGATGCTTCACAGATCATCAGGAGCCAAGACCGTAAGGACCTCTTTTTTTTTTTTTTTTTGAACATGCTATGCTTCTCTGGGGTTAACTTGTTGCCCTTCAGCGTACAGCATCCCTTCTTCCCTATATTCCATGGTGTCAGGATCCTTTGGCACAGCGGCGCACAGATCATTAAGAAAGCGGTCCCCTGTTTCCCCCCTTTTGTCATATGTTATATATCCAAGTTGTTTTGGGTTTGGTACCCGAACTTGGCTGTTCTTGTCCGGTAGATCAGTTCAGTGCTCGAATAGTTCTGATCGAGAGCGCCTGTTACACCCATCTTCCCCCCCCTTAAATTTTCTGGGGTTTTCTCATCAAGGTTGGCAAAGACATGCAATCGAAACTCACTTTCACACACACAGACAAGAGAACAAACAGGAAATTCCGCGGAGCCACAGGGGTATGGAAGCCTCAAGGGTAGAGCAGCAAGACACCAGATGTGGCTCGAAGGCTCGAAGCATATGTTGGACCAAAAAAGGCGAAGGGGCAAGTGGAGTGTCAGGCCTTACATGTTCATCCGGTGAAAAGCACCGAAATGGTAATGAATGGGAACAAGTAGAGAGAGGCAAATGAACTGAGTTGCACCGACTGCACGGTGAAAAAAAAAAAAAAAAAAAAAAAAAAAAAAAAAAAAAAAAAAAAAAAAACTGCTTCCAACGGAGTTTGCAGCAACAAAAAGTGAGAGGCGAAAGCAAGCCCTTCGAAGAAAAGGTGTTATTAGTTGGAACTTGGAAGCGTTCTGTTTTTTTTTCAAGCAGGCATGATAGGCCCTTTGGGACATGGGTTAAAATTGTAACGATACAGAGAATGAAGATTAGCATGGCCCCTGCGCTTTCAAGGATGACACACATAAATCGAGAAATGGGGTGCAAATGTTTTAAAAACAACAAAAAAAAAGAGGCAGGAGGCGTGATAGTAAGTTGATATCTACCTTGGCAAGCGTGACAGTATCGGGATGAATGTTATACTTGTCACAGCCAAACCATGTCCCTAAACGTCCAAAGGCGCACACAACCTGGGAAAGCAACACACAGACAGAACAGCAGCAACAGATGTGGACATGTCCTGGTTCAAACCCCAGCACTAGAAACCCCAGGTTCTTTGAATGAGCTTATAGACAGGATGCGTAAACAGTGAATCTTGAAAAGCATACATATTACATTCTCCTCTTGGCCAACTCTTGATCCAAAGTTTGACAAGCCATTTACAATGCATACGCTTCGGAATAGCGACATGAAAACAGCTCATAAATCAGGTAATGATTTTCTATCGAACTGCGCTAGCGGTCGGGGGGTTTGTGAGAGTCGTAGGTCGCTTGGGTGACCTCACGGGAGGCCTAGCCAGGTGGCGTCCGCGGGCTGCGCATGGGCCGCTCCAGGGCATCGGCCCTCAAAGGTTTTGTGGGACCGATCACCTTGGCGACGGACTCTAGTGGGTCCCGGTAGACCCTTAAGACAAAAAAGACCCAAAATGGACTCCGATAGGGCCGTTTTTTGGGCAGGCGGATTCCAGGTGCCGAGCTTGGACGATCAGCGGCGGCCCAGATCTGCCTGGCATTTCGTGCCACCTCGTGCAGTTCGGCTTTGAACTCTCCGTGGTCCAGCCCGCCCCATTCCCTCCCAGCCCAACCAACCCCCTGCACTGCGCCATGTCGGCAGTCCATTGCCGCCCGCGTCTGTTTTCTGATTGCCGCCGTCCTTCACCACAGTGTCGGGTTGTCATCGTCCTCGCTCCCCGTGCTGCCGCACGCACCATTGGCCACCCCCTCGACGTCGACTGCACCGTGCGATCACCAGCCAGCCTCTGTTTTCCTTGTCCGTCTTCTTATTCTCCTCCTCGTACTCCTCGTCCTCATCCACATGAAGGTGCTGATGCACCATGTGAGTAACAGAAGAGGGGAGACCTGAGGTATAGAGTCCACGGCTTGGGGAACAGGAAGCTTATCTGGAGGGTGCTTACCCAGTGCGTTCAGCCATAGCCGCCTCAGAGGAGCCCGCTGGCTGCATGTTGCTCGTCATTCTTCATCCAAGGCTCGGAGGTGGCGGTGCAGATTAGAGTTTGTCTGGCACAATACAGAGGAGGGTCTGTGGTGGAGAATGGAAGGAGTTAAAAGGGTGTGCAAGAAGAAGGAAGAGGAAGCTTGACTGGCGGGCATAGCTGCCTGAAGGAGAAAGAATCCCAGAGGAGGAGGGAGATTGACACTCACTCATCCTCCAAGTCTCCATTCTGTCGGTGTCTGTCATATATAGAGAGAGTGGGACACTGTTGTTGGTGACGTCAAGGGAGGAGAGGAAGAGAACACCATAGCTTCAGGCAGGCAACATGGTCATGATTAAGCAAGGAGTCTCCATGCCGCTTCAGCAGATAGAAATTGTCATTTCAAGTTCCATCATGATTGCTCTAGCCTGGGATGAGCCAGGAGAATAGAGAAATTGACTTGGCGGGCAACACTGTGTCTGGATTGATTGGCAGTGAAGGAGTGCGGAGAAGGAATCCCATGGCAGAACAGGAAGATGCACTTTGAAGTTTGAACATCGTATTGATTGTTTATAAAGATATTTCCATTTCCATGCTTTTTCTCTTCTTCTTCTTCACACAGTCACGTCCTTCATTGCAGCCAAACAATTCCGTGGTTATGTTATTATCAATCTGTGCCTTGCGAGTTCGTGTGCAATTTGATCGCGAGCTTCTGAAGTTGGGGTTCATTACAGTAATGGCGTCTCAGCTTTGTCTTTTTTGAAGTTTCTTCCTGCTCGGTGGCGAAACAGGTTTACCTCATCTGCAATGAACAATATGTCATACTTCTTTAGCACCGCCTGGATCTGCTTGATTCAAGCCACACAGCAGAGACAACAGAGCAGCAGACACCATTAGTTGATTGAACTTGATTCCACAGGAAACCCGAATAGAAATTCTTGCTTGTAAATCAACCGTCCATTGATTGCACAGGGACCACCTTTCTTTTTTTTTTTTCTTTTTTTTAAATTGATTCCACAGTGACCTAAACTACACAAAGTCACGGAATACTTCTTTAGGACCGCCTGGACCTGCTTTCTCAAGCCACACAGCAGACACAACGGAGCTGCAGACAACATCAGTTGATTCCACATGGAACCCGGATAGAATTGATTCCACACTTGTACAATGCATATGATTGCTAATAATTCCACTGCTGTCTACATCCACAGCTGTGATTCAGAGGGGTGTCAGTAAATGCATGGTTAAGGAAAGCCTGCGGTCTGCTTCTCCTGTGCTTCCATCGGTCATTGGATTGAGAATTTGAGACTCTGTTCGCATGCACTATAGCTTGAGCGTGTTTCATGCT
This sequence comes from Chara braunii, assembly GCA_003427395.1. Lineage (NCBI taxonomy): Eukaryota > Viridiplantae > Streptophyta > Charophyceae > Charales > Characeae > Chara > Chara braunii. Next base: position 793,144 of record BFEA01000229.1, read on the forward strand.
CTTATTAGGGCTATAGGCCGCTAATAGATAGTCAAAGAGACACCCACGGTTTGCTACTTTTGCCTTCGTTCGGTCTGTGGATAAAGACTGTCCACATACAGTGTGCAGGGGGGTGCTTCATACTCTCGAGGTTGTGGGCAGCAAATAAATCCAGGGATTTGTTGTTTTTGGGTTGTTGCCACAACTTGCCAGTACTACGTCGTAAAGTAGAGTGAACATCACATCCAAGGACAGCAGACGCTTTTCCGGTTGTGGTCGATAAACAGGCTCAAGCAGAGAGTGCAGCAGACAGACTACTTGCCCATAACATGATGTGTCCACCATATTGCCAACTATGCCCGCGCCCTCGAGAAGCGGTTAACAGAACCCTAAAGTTTCAGGAGTTTTTTTTTTTTTTTTTTTTTTTTTCCAGGGTCATTATAGTAAACAAACGTCGCACACCTTTTAAGCCAGACACTTGTCCCCATTCCATACAGTGGACAGTGGACACCAAATAAACCAACAGCAAAGAAAAAAGAAGTGAAAAATTGGATAAGGGCCAAGGCAAAAGTGTGTGTTTCATGCAAAATTCGGTCTTCAGTTTTCCGGATTTTCAGGATTTTCAGGGCTGGCCAAAACAGTCATCTCCAAGACCCCAACAAACGCCAAACTCAGCACACACAGACCTTGACCAAAAATAAAACAGGGCAAAAAAAAAARAAAAAAAAAAAGCTGAAAAATAATTATCCCCAAATGAACTTTTCAGCTGTGTTAGTCCCTGAGCGGCCCGGCTGGGGGAAGGTCGTCCAGGTACCCTCCTAGGCGGCCTGGTCTGGGCAGGGCCCGGGCAGGGTCCCAGGCGATCCCAGCGCGTAATATTAAAAAAACAGAATAAAAAGAAAAAAAAATCCGAAAAAAAAAAAAGATGTGTAAAATTGCAATACAAACGACTTTTGGCTGAGGGCCACCTCGAAAATAAATGAGAAAACACGAGTCCAAATGTACCCTTTAAACCCCTTTACTCACCGATTATACCTCCCAACCCCCCCCCGGGCGACCCATCACCAAAACAGAAGTTAAGACTGAATTCTGCCTGTTTAGGCCAAGTGCAGTCCTGGCCTGAAGTCCTCTTTTTTTTTTTTCGGGATCCTTGCACCTCTTTTTTGACCCGTCTGGTTTTGGTTTTGCCGGGCGACCCCCCCTCTGCTCAACTGGCCCGGGTGTGCCTGGCCAGGGGTGCCGAGCCTGGCGACCAGAGCCCAACATAGCTTTTCAGTGCTGGGGGGGTTAAGTCGAGGTCAAGGTCCCTGCTAACCGCTTGTGCCCACTTCATGCTGCCCTGGCCTTGAAATGCCAATTCCTCATGACTGCACATCAGTTCCGAAGTGATAACTTGGTTGTTGCTGTGGGGAGGAGCACGGGGACAAGTTCACGTCTCTTGTTGTGAAACCAGTGTAAGACGCTCAGGTGGTGAGATTGAGAGGAGGATGGACTTAAAACAGAGAGCTGGAGACAAATTGGAAAGAGAGGATTGAGGACAAGAGGAAGTAGGAATAGAGAAATCCACATTGGACAGGGTGGTACAGCAGCAATCCCGGCGTCGGATCGTGAATTTGCTGTGAATGAGCAATGAGGGTGGAGCGTGGACACAACGGCTAGTTTCTAGGCAGACCATGGACCTCACTCACTCTCAAATTTGAAAAAAGAAGGGGAACTGATCTGAACAGGGTTCCCACTCACAAAGATTAGCTTTGATGAAGTGAGAGGATAAAGGCTTTTTTTTGGCTACCGTCTTCACCTGACTAGAACACACGGTCATTATCACTGTATATACTATATAGAGTATTATAGACTGAAAATTGCCCCATATACACCTATAATGACCGTGCGTTCTACTCGGGAAGACCCGCTCGAAAAGCCTCGAGGTGTGTTCTGGTAGGTCTGAGGATCTTTCCCTGAGAAGGCTCCTCCCAGCGGTTCTTGAGACGGCAAAACTTCTAGGATCCTTTTTTTTTTTTTTTTTTTTTTTTTTTTTTTTTACAGGAAGGCAGAGATAGAGGCAGGCAAAGCTAGGGAGAAGTGTATTATGAAGTCCTGCCTTGGAAGAGGCGGACATCTCTCTCTCCCAGTGAGCAAGATGGTGAGGCAATTACAGTTGCCATAGCTCGCAAGTTAGAATGAGGAACACCAGTAGCCAAGCTAAGACGGGATGAAGGCTGATGACATTACGCTCGCGAGGGTGTGCATCATACCAGGATGCATCATCATCTAGTCTTATGGGTTTGGACTCTGGAGTCTTTTTTAGACATTAAAAAAGACATTGTACAAGTTTCGCTATTAACTAGTAATTACTGCGCCGCCGCCACCCCCCTGCCCGATGGACCACCGGATCAGATATTAAACCGATCAGCACCTCCAGTCTTCATTGCTTTCGAGCTTGACACTTCGCTTTGCAGTTCCTCGATGAAACCGATCGTCGATTGGGCTGAAAAGCTTCTCCCCATGTGTGGCACAGTACCCCGTCATTTTTTGTTGTGGTATGAAACACACCACCAGTGAAAATATCGGAGTTTTCAATTTTACCTTTCATGAAGGTTTTTTTTTTTTTTTTTTTTGTTTTTTCCCTTCCACAAAACACACAAACAAGCCCCTTCTATTGTGGAGGGCGTCAGTCCGGTTGCTTATTACCGGCAAGCAGGAGTACAAGAAACAACAAGAGAACGATAGCAAAGAAGACTCAGCCCAACCCCTGCAGTACGGGTCACCTGCTCAAGGGAGGGGGGCTACCACGAGCCGACCCCTCCCCAAACCATAGCCTTCCTGACAGATTTCTGCTGGCCGGGAAGCTTACTGACAGCTTGCAGTCACATGTTTCTTTTTTTTTTGGGGGGGGTGTACCGCAGGACTCAATACTTTTAACCAGTGCGTTAGCTAGCTATTGTGTGAGCTACCAGACAGTCAAATTCAACCGGAAAGCAGAACACTGTTGTGCATGTCAAGGCGTCACCTTCTCAAAATACGTTGCTGGAGGGAGAATGACACCACCAGCTCCCATCACTGGCTCTGCAATGAATGCAGCAATCTGGACCGTGCTCAGATACACGGGGCCACACACAGACACATAGAAAAGGCAATTAATCAGTCAATCGGCACGTGAAAAAGGTCATCAGCCCACCAAAACACAAAGCAGGCAACAAGTACACAGAGAGTCAAAATTTCTCAAAAAGTAATAAGAAGTTAAAAACCACATTCTCTTCAATAACACCTTTATTCAGAACACACACACACACACACACACACACACACACACACACACACACACACACACACACACACACAGAGAACAGGGTGAGAAACATCATGCCTTTTGCCAGATGTAACACCGATCATTTCACTTTTCGCTGCCTTTTTAGAACCGAAAAAGAAAGTGCGGTGCATCATAACTTTTTACTTTGAGAGAGCTCAATCGCATGGTCTGATACAGTACTGCTCTTTCCCTTTAAATGCCCTTCTTTTGAGAAAACGAAACCAGACTCCACAGAGTACAATGAGTCGTAACGTTTCACTTGCCATCCACAGGCCTAAGATTGCATCAAACAATTGCAATGGACACTCTAACAACGATAAGGTGACCAGAATCACAAGCTCTCTTCTTGCTGTCCTTCTTTTCTCCTCTTGAAGTAATCACAAACCCTCGATTTGTTGCCTTTTTCCTCCCCTCCCTGAACTATGTTATTTCCACCACCCGTGACTATCGTAGAAGCCCGGTAGCAGTTCAGTTTGGACCCGGTGGGTTCTCTATTGACACACAGACACACAACTCTTCCCCAGGCCAAGGCCGCCACCCAGTGATCGTCATGGCTACCGGTAGTGGTCCCCACTTTCTGCAACAAACGTTTGAAAACGTCTGCCCTGCCGTAGATCGGTCTTCCATTAGTCTCAATCAAAATGGACCCCCAGGAGCAAGCAAGGAGCCAGGTTCATGATTTATCTAAAGCATTCTGATGACGTAATGTGCAAGCTTCTCCTGCCAAGCCCCAAAAGCTGTGGTGCCGTGTTTTCGCAAAGTGGCTAGGGAAAGTACTGGTGATTTCACAGAAATACATCGACATGATTGAAAGTTGATCAAATGAAGTTAACTGAGACTCCACATACAGCTTTCTTCTGCTGTTTAGCTGTCTTCGATTCTGCTGATCCTCTGCCCACACCATACGTCACAGAGACAACAGCAGAGAAAAGAGAGAGAGGGAAACCGGCAGACATAAATAGGAAGACAAAGCTGCGGACACACACACACACACACACACACACACACACACACACACACA
>BFEA01000229.1:803777-815043 GCA_003427395.1 Chara braunii
TCTCTCTCTCTCTCTCTCTCTCTCTCTCTCTCTCACACACACACACACACACACACACACACACACACACACACACACACACACACACACATACTCCTCAGTCCTGATGTCTCAAGTAAGTTGAGTCTGTGCAGCTGAGAATCAAGCCTCACATCCCCGTGCCGAGCGCACCGAACCAGTCTTGGTGCAACTTTAAGACACAGACAGAACAGTGGACCTAAACCACCAGTATGTTTCTGAGGTGCCTGGTTCCAATGTGGCAGGTTAACTTGGTGCCAAATCACGGATCCAGCCTACCTGGATGGAAAAGGCCAGCAGATCCTAGCTATTTATGCCTGCGCCAGTCGCCATCAGGAAGAGAGGCTTGGATAGACTGGTGGTTTAAGCTGTACAAGAGATACCCATCAGGAAAGAGAGGCTCGGATAGACTGGTGGTTTAAGCTGTACAACAGAATACGGTCATCAGATTCCTGTGGCCAGCGGCAATACGACTCGGCATCCCACCTACACCCAGTCCTGTCCTGCCATGCCATGTGCCCTGTCGGCCCCAAGTGAAGCAGGCAATGATAGTGTGCGACCGTCTTCACCCGAATAGAACACCTGGTCATCATAGCTGTATTTGGGCCAACTTTTGGTATACATACGATGATAATTACCGGGCGTTCTATTCGGGTGAAGACGGTAGGGTACAGTTCAATTAACCAAGCACGTGTAGCTGACAACACTCAGGAGTGGAGAAAACAGCACACATGAGATTCTTGTGAAGATAGATGAACACGCTCGCACAGACAAACACACACACATACACACCCAGAAATTCATACTCTGTCCCATTTGTTTGTCCAATTTGACACCTGCCCCTCCCACAACCCAATCAGAAAGGGTAATTCCTTCAACAGACTCGCACCAGAGCTTTTGCACCCTCCCCTGGCAACAAAGGGTTTCTGGGAATCCCATGGCCAACATCTCAATTCCTGACCATCCCGGTGACCTCTTTACTCATGAGGTCAGCGAGTGCACTCCTGATTCCTGAATGACATCTTCTTCGTCTCCACGTCCACCATCTCCTCCTCGGCAACACAAAACTGAAAATGGTACTCACGACTTATTGCGAGCAATTATCTTCTTCTTCTCTGGCTTTCCACGGGCGTTGTTATAGTACCAAAAGAGTTTCACCTGCACCAAACGCCGTTCCCAACCGAGTTCCCGAAAGCATTACAATCTGTCTCTTATACACATCTAGATGTGTATAAGAGACAGCCTCTTTACTCATGAGGTCAGCGAGTGCACTCCTGATTCCTGAATGACATCTTCTTCGTCTCCACGTCCACCATCTCCTCCTCGGCAACACAAAACTGAAAATGGTACTCACGACTTATTGCGAGCAATTATCTTCTTCTTCTCTGGCTTTCCACGGGCGTTGTTATAGTACCAAAAGAGTTTCACCTGCACCAAACGCCGTTCCCAACCGAGTTCCCGAAAGCATTACAATAGTTTCAACAATCAGGCCACTTGGCAGATCAAGCCGCTATGATGAGAATTGCAGCGAAAAAAAAAGGCACCCATGAAGATTGTTCTTTTCCTACTGAAAACAAAGAGAGAGTTGTAAACAGGAATTCATTTCAAACAAGGGCGCACATCGCTCCGAGTAAAACTATACCCCATGACCGACCTCGGAAGAACGGCTACCCGGTATTATATGTGGCGCACTTTCGCAGAGAAAGAATAAATGCAAAGAGCCAGCATATGAGAACACGGATTTCGAGATGCAAGCCACGTTGAGAGCAGAATGACAAAACTCAGAGCATGCCCATCCGGGTACACAATCAGCACTCAAGTATCTTGATAAGGAAAGCCCACTTTGCACCTCCAACAGGTTCAACAACCAATACGACAACAGAGAAATCGCCCTAGCATTGATGTGTCTGCCTACACTACTCTCCTACACAGCCTGCACACACCAGATTACTTCCTCTCACACTTCCATTCTCCTCTCGCCAGATGCTGCTTGAAGAGTTTGATCACATAGGTGCTCCTCGGCCGCACACCAGGTATCTGCCAGTTCCCACTGCCACTCTCCTTCCCTGACCGCTCCGTCCACCCGCCACCTTCTCCCCTGGACAGTTTTGCCTACCAACTATGGCAAGCGCTAGCTGGCAGCCCCCTCAATGCTGCGTCTTCCTTGCACGGCACTGGCTGCAAGCACGCACTCACTCAGTGCTGCCGCCTGGTACTACTTCCTGCCCAATGTGCGTATGCCCTCGGCCTCCTTGCTTTTATCTCTTCCGAGTTCGAGCTCTGGGCCTACCGGCAGGCAGGCCCCTACCGACCTGGATCCTGGCAGAGGTAACTGCGCGGTCTGGGTCCTGACTCCGCCAGAGTTACCTGGGCGGCCTGCACCGAGGGCCTACCTGTAGTTACCTACGGGGCCTGCACTGACGGCCTACCCCATAGTTACCTAGGCGGCCTGCACTGAGGGCCTACCGCGTAGTTGATTTTACATAATCGAGGCAGCCGCCAGGCTGTTGTATAATACAATGAAGTTTTAATAACAAATCTTGACGTAACACATTTTCATAATGAAAACGGAGTCTATTTTGCATGTTTGAAAATTTGCCTTTAAAATTTTAAATTACATAAGGTGCCATTAAGACTATTTTCAAAAACTTGTTTCAAGGCGACTATACTAAACGCCTGAAGTTGTTTCACATATAGTTCTGAGGATCCTACACAGACATATGTTGGTTTCCTGCGGATTATGCCAATTACATTTCAGTAAGGTGAACTTGTACATGTATTGAATCTGACACACAAAACAAAAATCCGATGGCCACGGGAACTACGAGGGCTTACCGCGTAGTTACCTAGGCGGCCTGCACCGGGGCCCAGTTTGTCTCAGGCTGTGGCCTCTATCTTAAGGGATGGCCTGGATTTTGCTAGGTGGCATTCACTTTGGGCCGCTGAGGCCTAAAAGCCTTGCATAAAGGAAGAACGAAGAAACACACTTCCAGGGATCAACCAATGCCTCCAATTGTGATCCATCGGCTGTAATGGAGGGAAGCAGGAGGTTGTTCTCTTTATGTGAAGGGACAATGGACCCGGTTCCCAAATTTTGGCGTCGCTAATTTTATTCTAGGAGCACAGGACACGTTTAGCACCAGCTGCTGCAGCTCCTCACCAACAGACCAGAAAAACCGCAGACTTACTGGCATTCCTGATGCTTTGTCTACTTTCTAATGCTTTCTTTGCCAAACTTGGCTAGGTCTGTTTCGTACCCGTCAGATCCACTTTTCCTACCCATAACATCCATCTGTTATCGATGGACAGATATGTGTGATACAGAAGAGTGGCGCTACCTTTAAGGCTTTAACACAATGCGACCTGTCTTGCCAGTATAAAAAAAATTAACCTCTTCAGTTGCCAAACGGAATGGAAGACCACGATTGCTCTGACATTTAAACAGTCCCCCCCCCCCCCCCCCCTCTTCTCTCCCACAACATCCCCACCGTTCCCATAGGAGTGTACTGATACCGCCCACCTCTTCTCTTTCTCATATGCATAGTATCGCATACTAAAAGTTACGAACAGGAAAACGCGGAAATGCGACAGTTCAATATTTCAGCCACCGGTGCGTTGACTCACCTGTGTATCATTTGCCTCTGATCCACTGTTCGTAAAGAAGACCTTTCCCATCTTCCGCGCTGTGAACATATCCAGCAGCTCTGCGGCCAGCTCCTGCGGGGTAACAACGAGGAGAAGTCAGTATTCTACCATACAGAGGTGTGTTGTCGTCGAAGAGAGCAAGGTTGGTCATCAAAGGCATTTTAGCAACAATTCCACCAAGCTAAAATCACTGATGAAGACAAAGTGACAGGATTTCACTCATCTCAGGCTTCTGGTCCCGATTCCAAGTCCCAGTGTCCCATGTACCAAGTCCCAATCGGCAGGACCGTAGGCCAGCAGGTGTCATAGGTCTACGCCGTACAATAAGTTGGTAGGCCAATGGTACGTACTACGTACGGGAGTTCGGCCGCTAGAAACCAGCATGCCCGGTGTCAGAAGTCTTGATTAGCTCGGTTCATTTGAGCAAGGATCCACATTCAAGAGCCGAAAAAATTGGGACTTTGCGCATAAAAAAGAAGTTGACAAAGCAGGGTGACTAACCAATGCAACCTCCGGGATGAGGGTGCTGGGAAAATAAAAAAAAAAAAAAAATTCCGGTGCTGACATCGGAGGGAGGTAGCGGACAAAGGACGGGATGCAAGAGACTTCTGGGCGAGGGGTTCCTTGATCTCACCATTGCACATTCTGTAGTACGATTCCAAAAGGAATGGTAGAACGGAAGCTTGGCCAATTGATCAGCTGCTGCCTTGATTAGCCTTTGTTCATTTCCACCTGCAAATTCCAGTGGTTAATTACAAAAATGCATCGGAATTTCAAAACATAATAATAAGCAGTAAAGTCAAGTAAACGGCTCACGGCAATACAACATGGGACCAGAAGAAAGCTGCTGTTTTTCTTCCTTTGCCTGAAAACTACACAGTACATACACGATGTAGCCGTTCAGACAAAATTACTTACGGAGGTATGGATAAACAGCGCACACTCTAGGAATACCTCAGGACTGACCACAAAGTCGGACAATGTCGATTATGAAAGGTTAAAAGAAAAGAAAAGAAAAGAAAGGTAAAAAGTTACTAAAAAGTTAAAAACACAAAGAATATTCTCTTGTCTGACTTTGTGCATCACAGTACCCTTTCCCAGAAAGAGTAAGCAGTCCCAAAAGGAAGAAAAAGGAGTAATAAGACAACAAATGTCGGGAAACACCCTCATCCTGTATCAGGAAAGACGACAGACATCGGGGGCCGACAAATCGATGTAGCTAGGCTTGCGCCCATGCCACCACCAGTCATGCCGGTGGATATCCCTAGCCAAGCGCCGCAAGCGGGGGTGTAGACTGGGTTTTATGGCTGTGACAGACTAGTGGTTGTGACAGACTAGTTTCTCAGAATTACTGCCACTTTTGTCAGGCGTTTGGACCCACAGTCCGCTGCGATTATGTGGTTGGTGTCACTGGTGTGACGAAAGTTGGCCATCACTAACTCTGGGTGAAGTGGCGAGTCCGCTTATCCAGCGTATGTGGTCATTCGAATGCATCCCGAGGAGACTATCAGGTTTCTTCAACCTCCTGATGATGAGTCAGTGAAAGTCTGACGAAACAGTCTGTTCCGCACAATCGTGCTTTTTTTATTGTGGAGTTGTGCATAGTGAAGTTAAGTGAACATGATAACACACGCGCTCACGGAAACCAGGGGAAAAAAAGAATGAAGGAGACATTCCCACTTCCATAACAGCACAGAGCAAGAGGCATATTGAAAAAATGGAAAACACGCAGACATGCAAACATAATAAGTATTAATAACATATTCAATTGGTCCAAGTGAAACCCCTACTAACTGACAAAACGACTTTAAACTTTTAAAGTTTAAACAAGTGCATTCATTCGACTGAGGTTGCAGGAGCAGAAACCAAAAAACATGCTTACCAAGAGATGTGCACCACAAACCGGCGAGAGCATCGATGTATCTCTTCTTGTTGCTGTCAACCACATATATCCCCTGTAACCAAGAGCAAGAACTGATAGAGTTAGAAATTAGAAAGGCTTTATAAAAAGGACAACCTTAAGCCTCTCGGCGAGCAGGGCGACCCTCGGAAAGGTCACGGTTTGGGGGGAGGGCTGCCCCGAAGCAGTCCCCCCCTTGCTAGGTGACTAGTGCCACAAGGGATGGGCTGATTGTCCGTCCCGTCTCTGTTCCTCCCCCCTTTTCTTCAGTTGTAAAAACAATTTAAAACATGCTTGCCGGGGATAAGCAACCGGACTAAGGGCCCCCAGAATAGAAGAGGATGTTTGTTTGGTTTCAAAAAAAAAAAAAAAAAAAAAAAAAAAAAAAAAAAAAAAAAAAAAAAAGACCACCCCTTCTCAGTGACATATACCCCCCTGTAACCAAGAGCAAGACCTGATGCAGTTTGAATGCTGTATGAAAATGACCACCTCCTCTATAGTTTCACACACACACAGGAGAGAGGGATTTCATTCCCAAGGAATGGGGGTGGAACGTTGGAAACACACTCAACAGTTTCTCAGTGATTCTCAAGGCCCAAATTTGTCATGCAATTTATAAGAAAACCCAAAGCCCTTTTTAATCAAACATGTCACCGATACATAAGAGTGTACACCATACTTACTAACCGCAAAAGAAAAACAAGAAGAAAAAAACAAAAACAAAAAACAGCATAAAACAGTTAAAAACTTCAAGGCAAAGGTGCACTTTCATGCAAAATTCGTCGAAATTTGCCCAACCCAAATTCCAGATATGTCAACAAATGAATTTTGAATGGTCCAAACGACACCAAATTAGCCACATAGTAACCTCTATCTAAAACAAAAAAACAGCCAAAATAAAAATCATACCAAAATAATAAAAAAAACGCAAAACATTTGACCCCCCAAGGGCCCAAACCCTATATTTCCGTTTTGGACCTTTTGTGCCCGTTAGTCAGGGGCTGAAAATGGGGGGTCCCCCCGTTAACCACTTGTGTTAATATGCAGTGGACCAAGTTTGATGACAATTCCAAACCAAGTATGGTATGGGGGCACCATGGAAATGAAAGATATTTATTAATTATTAATTACCTCCAAAGCACAAGCATAACCGGGAAGAGCACACATGAACTTCCAAGGCTTATAAGGTGGGGCCGGGGACATTCCCTGAAGTTCTTACAGTTCAGTGCCAATTTTCCTATTTTCTACAAAGTTCAAAAAAGGACAGTACTGATTGAAACAATATTGATGAGAATTAATGAACGATAAAATTGATATTGTGTGTGTTACTATCACATAAAAGAGACATCTTGAGTTATTAATTTGAAAAGTACTACAAGAAAACAAATTAGTTAGTACTCTCAGGGACAATAGGGACCCATTATAATTGTTTGTTAAATCCCTTAAGTGAGGAGATCTTTATGAATCCTTTGATTTCTGCTCCATCTGTAATTGCTGCTGGATTAGCAGTAGGTTTATCTTCAATTGGACCTGGAGTAGGTCAGGGTACTGCTGCTGGACAAGCAGTAGAAGGATTGCTAGACAACCAGAAGCAGAAGGAAAAATTTGAGGTGCCTTGTTACTTAGTTTGGCCTTTATGGAGGCTTTAACTATTTATGGTTTAGTTGTTGCTTTAGCATTATTATTTGCAAACCCTTTTGTTTAAATAAATAGATCTGAATCTAACAAAAAATTTTGTTAGATTTAGGTCTATTTACATATAAATAAAAGGGCCTTTACCCGATATAGGCCTCAGGCCTTGTAAAAATAAAGCAGCACAGGCCTTGTAAAAGTAAAGCATTGTGAAAAGGTATCTCGTCAGAGCTCAGAAACGTGAAAGCAGGTCAAAGGTCAAGTTCTCTATCAACAGGCATATTTAAAACTAAGGCAAAGGGCATTGTCAAAAGACTTACCTGTTCACCAGGAGATGTGTATGTCATGTCTGTTTGGGTAAGGGTGTGTCTGTACGTGCAGGCAGTGTGTCTGTTCGTGCCAAGTAAAGTGTCTGTTCAAGCAGTAAATGTGTCTGTTCGTTGAGAGTTGTGCCTGTCCGAAAGAAAAGTCAATAGGCACAGTCCCAGTTCTGGTCTAAGTCTAGGGGCTGTCTCTTATACACATCTAGATGTGTATAAGAGACAGGGACTCTACTGGGACACATGCAATGCAGGGTCTGGGACAAAAGGAAGGCTGGATTGAGCCAATGCAGACCCAGCGAGGAGTATAAAAGAGGCAGCCAGCCTCATTCCTCGCCAGATCTCCACTGGCTGCCAATGCGTGGAAGTGCTGGTGCACTTGTGCGCCTGTCTCTTATACACATCTAGATGTGTATAAGAGACAGGCCATAGCTGCCCAGCGAGTTGGCATTAGAAGTAGAGGGTTAGTATGTAGCTATGAGTAGTATCCAGAGTAGATCCTYRTGAGTATTGAAGAGTGTATATGCTTCATAAGAGGAAGGGATTGAGGCTGAGAGTGTTCATTCAAGGTTGGCTATGGAAGATACTTACCTGAGTTGGATGTGATCTGCAGAGGTGGCATTGATGAGTGGTGACCACATTGATGACTTGGAGACTATCTGCAGGGGTAGCACTGATTCACTGGAAGGCATATTGATGAGTTGGCAAGATATTGGTGTTGCGCTGATGAGCGCTGGACTCAGGGAAACTTTGAAACATTTTGTATTCATATTTTTGATAATATAAGCTGTGAAACTCGGTTCTCATCTTCTCTACCTTTGTCTATTATCAGACTACTGTTCATTGTGTGTGGGAGAACGATGCATGGCATGTACACATTTGCGTGAGATGGTCTCCAGGACCCATGCATAAAAACCAATAGAATTCATTATCTTATGAGCGAAATAATTCATGTCATAAATCCAATGTCAAGATGGCCTGTTGGATCACAGTTTGAATCAATTTAGATATTTTTGAAACTAATTTAATAAATTTAGGCGTTGTGATTGGCACATTACTCTATTTTGGCGWGTGACTTGATAGTACAATTAGGTAATATAAAAATATATATTTAAAAAACGAAAAATTAAAAACAATAACATATGTCTTCATTCTAAGATATATGAAACTTGGATTTYAAGTATATCTAACACATTTTGATAGAAAATCAATCTATGGTTCACATTCAGTATTAAGTATGAATTATTGATAGGACATATGTAAATTTCCTAACATTATAGTATTTATAGCATAATCGAATATAGAATTCTCGGAGTTTATGTTTCTATTCTATTTTCATATTTTAGTACACTGGCCATGGTTAGATCACCCGGGTTCGGGTCCATAGACAGTGGCAATAGCCCTAAAAAGACTTGCTTTCGCTATGGCTCCAATGGATAATTTCCCTTAACCAAGCCACTGCCTATGAGTCGCCGGCTCATTCTTCAACAGGCACGCGGTCAAAGATACAATTCTCCTCCCACTGCCCTTCTTTAAAACGTATTTTAATGCCTGAAAGTTGGCTTGGTTGGCCTATGCGTAAAGACTATATAACGCCTAAGTTTTCTGAATCGCAAGATGCTTATTAATTTATTCAAGTGAAAAAAATCATTGAAAGATTCCATTTTCTAATAGCCAATGTTGAATAAAAAGAACTCAGGTTCTCCATGCAGTTGATTCTGAGTGGAGTGGAGGTGGTCACTCCTGCACTTCATAATCTAACAATAGTTTGGTTGGTTGACAAGAGGGTAATGTTCAGTTCCAGCAAGGCCAGCGGAAACGCTGGTGGAGGCTCGCAGCGATACTGACATGCAAATCGTTCGTCTCGCTCGGGTACAGGGGCTGGGGGGGGAAAAAAGAGAAAAAAAAAGAGGGCAAGGTCCAGTTCCGTTCAGTCCATCATTATTACTTGCCAAGCATAACAAAGAAGAAGAAAGAAGAAGGCACATGAAAGTCAGATTCAGTGCCAAATTTGCCCTTCAGGTTCTCCAGGATGATGATTCTCTGGGGACGTTGCCGGTGACAATCACGCAATAATATAATAATATAATATTTTGGTCGCCAAAAAAGCGGAGTTCATTCCTCTTCATGCTATTATTCAGCTCTCTTGCATTCTGTGTCCTTCAAAGTTTTTAGAGTCTGATCTGGCCTTGGTCAGGCTTGGCACGAGCTGGCTGGCAGGCAGGCGGGCAGGCACATGTATGCCCATGACTCACTACCGGTGTATCTTGGGTCTATTGCAAATGCATCATGCCGGAAATTGTTCCCACTGCTTCAAAGGAAGGCAGGTCGACCAGGTAGAGAGTGAGGACAATGAACTCTTCCGTTGGGAACGTTACGACCCTCGAGAACCCACACAGAGAGTCAGAGAAAGCCGAAAGCGATACCTTTGACTCCGTAATGACGAGGGGCCGGGATTCCTTCATCTGCTTTGCTGAAGTGAAAGGAGGAAGGATATGGTGATGTGGCTTGTGCCTGTACACTCACAGAGAAGTTCAAGACAGAGCACAAAGTGAGACGGACAGAGTACCCTTTGGTCAGCATGAGAAGCTCATCACTACTCCTGACAAAGACCAAATAAGTTAGAAAAAAACAGGAATTCCGATCAAGACGTTCAAATTAAATATAATTTACTGCACAGCCTTTTTTTTTTTTTTTTTTTTTTTTTTTTGGTAAGCAGCCCGAGGTGTTGCTGATAAGAGCAGACACCACTAACACACTCGGGGAGGCTCCATCTATCGGTGGGGAGTTTCCTTTTCCCCTTTTCTTTTCTTTCTTCTTTTTCTCATTTTTTGGATGACTTAGTGCACAGCCTAAGTGGGGTGCACTTAGAGGAGCTTCACCTCCAAAAATACTTGTGTTTCCTTCATTTATCTCTTCAGACGGTAATCCCAACCCCAAGTGGGGTGGTGAACCGCTGTCAACTGAACCGCTGCCAAATTTGTCACAAGTGTTGGCACCCACAGGACTTTTGAGTCGTGCTTATATTCCTCCAAATTTATTCGACGGTAATCCCCGAACACAAGTGGGGTGGCACTTTTGCGCTAATTCGAATATGAAGGGTCTCTGTCCTCAATGCATTAGTGATGTCCATGATTTTGTTTCCCCCCACCATTCCCACCCCCCACCCATCCACACCTCTCAACTGCTCAAGCAGAAGGCTACGACGGGCAGCTGGAGCGTGTACCATTGGTCCGCGAATCCTGCAAAAGACGACTTCATTCATAAGCTTGCCTGGAAATAGATAATGCAAGAGAAAGGGGTAGGAAACTTGAACACTGAGGTCCTGGCAATCCAAATCCAAGACAAATCCCCATAGCATACCCTGGCAATGAGCCCCCATCAGAAAATAGCTCCGTTTAAGACATCAACCACCAACATGTTTTTGGCCTATTGAGGGCCATTGGTCAGGAGGAGAGCAAGGGAGGGACAAGAAGCCACCAACAAAAGGATAACAAGACGACGCTTCTTGGAGGAACGAATCATCAACTGGAGACAAACATGATGCCGGCAACCCACATCCAGTAACCCAAGTGAGAGCAGCGGATTGTCTGATGGAAAAGTGGACAAGGGGACAACTGGCTGAGCTGGGAAACGTACATGAAAATGCGAGTCCGAAGCCACGAAGAGAGAGAGAGAGAGAGAGAGAGAGAGAGAGAGAGAGAGAGAGAGAGAGAGAGAGAGAGAGAGAGAGAGAGAGAGAGAGAGAGAG
>BFEA01000229.1:844245-858880 GCA_003427395.1 Chara braunii
ACACACACACACACACACACACGCACACACACACACGCACACACACACACGCACACGCACACACACAGAGAGAGAGAGAGAGAGGAGGAGCAGGAGGACGTAGTGGACGGATCGAAGCCAAGTAAAAGAAAGAAAATGACGAACGGATAATGCCTACCTACTGGCCGCCCTCGTGCCCCCCAAATATTCCATGTGCAATTCTACACCTCCCATGCATCCATATGTACCTCCCTACTGCTTCCTCTCCTGATCACCATAATACCCCCCAACCCACACACATACACACGGCACCGTCATGCCTTTCCTTCTGCAGTTCGGTATAACTCACACACACACACACATACACACATTCCTTCTGCAGTTCTGTATAACTCACACACACACACACACACACACACACACACACACACACACACATACACACATTCCTTCTGCAGTTCTGTATAACTCACACACACACACACACACACACACACACACACATGCGGGAGTTCAACCTCCTGATGAGTCAGTGAAAGTCCGACGAAACAGTCTGGCACGGTCACGCTGTTACGCTTTTTTCGAGTGCATAGCGGATTTTTTTTTTTGCTCTCTCAATTTCACCTCACACTAACTATGATAACACGCCTGCGGGGGTTGGGACCAAAAAAACACGTACTCATGCCCATGCACAGCCACAGGCACAGCACAGGCACGTCGTCGACAGGGAAACGCACACGCAAACATTACTGACCTCTCGTGGTTTCTGAATACGTACTGCAGCTCAGCTGATCTTCGAGGGCACCACGCTACCCGTAGTAGTCCAGCGCAGCCTTTGGATATCCACTCGCTGGCTCAATGGCTCAATTATGCCCGCAGCGCTCCGTAGCTCCGTGCTTACCAGCCACTTTCAATTGGCATCTGCTTATATCTTTACCCGCCCTGCCTGCGGTTCGCTTACTCCACGAACGATTCGCATACTACCCCCTTTTGTGCTCCACTGACCTTTTACTCTGCGTCCCGCTCTATCCTCGTTGCCCACAAACGCGAGAACAAAAAAAAAAAAAAAAAAAAAAGAACAGGGGAAACCCCGCGTATCGAGTTGCCGCTTTTTGAGCTTTTTTTTTTTTTTTTTTTTTTTTTTTTTTTTTTTTTCCGGATTCTGGAACATTTTCCAGGCTGGCCAAACTATAGCCACATGCAATCCAGCGGCCTAGCTCAGCTGGTAAGGCACGCAAGTGGCATTCAGTTCAGGAGGTCTTGGGTTCAATCCCCGATGATGGGCTAATGTACCTTCCTGTCCTGGGCAAGCTTGGCGCCCGCCACCTAGAGATATGCCGTTGGTGGTCCCCCCGAGTGGCATTGAGTGAGCAGAGTCTGCTGATGTTGTGTTCATAGGGGGGAGGGGACCGGAGGGGAGGCACAGTGACTGGCCCGTCGAAGAAGCTCGGTCCTGATGCTACCCGCTGACCCCTGCCCGGGGGGCTAGGTCCCACTTACACGACTTAAGCGATATTGACCGTAGATAGCAAAGATCAACGGCCAGAATCTCTTAATCCGTGCAAGTGGGACCTTGCCCCCGATATCGTCCTGATGCTGCTGGTGGGTGCAGCTCCAGCATGTTCCCTCGTTGGAGGCCTTGAGCACGGATGTGGCTGCTACGGGGTTCCCGGGGCCAAGTCCCACTAGCAGCGTTGAGCTTTCCCGACGCCTGAATCTGGATGTGATTGAGGAATGTGCAGAATGGCATGGAGTATCCTCAGCCGCACTCCACAAACACGTCCAGATTCAGGCGTTGAGGGAACTCAATGCTGCCAGTGGGAAAATAATGACAATAAAAACGGCCTGAAAGGCTGTCCTGATTCGATAGGTAATTGAATTGATTGAAAGAATTAACCTTAAAAAAAAATAAAAAATAAAAAAGAATTAACCTTAGCCACGAGATTATCTGACCTGGGCCTTGTCCTCACTCTGTTCTGGCAGTGTCCTTTTCCAGCGTGGCCAAAGGTAAGAGGTATCCGATTCGGTCGCTGGTGGGACTTGCTGCTGGGTTAGGGCCTTGCTCCAATACACATCTACATGCATTTGGAGGCTTCGAGGCCCAGATGCATTCTGACGAGTCAAAAATTCTGAATGAACTGTGCGCAGGAAGAGAGTCCAAATGCATGTGGAGTATTGTATAGTGGAGCCAGGCACTTAGGCCTCAGCAACCTGCGCTGCCTTGCCTTTCCTCAGAAAACTCGTTTTCACAGCGAAGCCCAAATCCCACCACGTGGGCGGAGAATTGACGGCACTGGATGAGAACAGGCTGATGGCTCACAACGAGAGGGGCTAACCTGACCGTAAATGTTTTTTTTTTTTTTGGGGGGGGGAGGGGTGGAACCGTGACGTTAATATTTTATTTTTCTCTTTTTTTGTGCATTTGGTGAGTAGTGGAGCGAGGCCCGTATTCTTCTCTTGTTTTCTTTTTTTTTTCCGACGCAAATCGTCCATCCAATGGTTGTGAGTGAACAACACAGCATGCATGTGCGAAAGCACGTCAACCAAAAAAAAAAAAAGAAAAAAAAAAGCACGTCATGACAGCGACAAGAATACGAGACAAAGATAACCCCCACACAGAGACAAGGATAAAGATAATCCCCAGACGAAGACAAGGATAAAGATGATCCCGAGGCCAACTCAGCTCAGGGCCTCGCCACACCACTGTCGAAACGAAAAAAGTTCCAGTGCATCTTCACGCAGAGCGTGGCAAGATGCATCCTTTACTATGAATAGTAACGGATGCATCTTACCACTTCCTGGGAAAGGTGCATTCTTTCTTTTTTCGTTTCTACAGTGGTGTGGCGAGGCCCTTAGGGCATAGGGCCTCGCCACACCACCCCTGAGTTTGGATTTTTTTTATTTATTTTTTTCCGAAGGCTGATCAATTTTATTACCAATGTGGGGTTGGACTTGCAATGGAGTCTCAGTTTGGGGCCTAGAGAACCTCTCCGCCGAGCTGGTACGAAACATCCGGACGAGGTTACCCCAAGCTAGCGTAGCGATCGCTAACAGATGGCACAGATCCTGTCCTGAGGTGGAACCTCCCTCAGAGGAAGAACTGTCCTCTGTATGGAAACAACTGACAATGATGCCTTCTCAAAAACTGGCATCTCTGGCCTGGTTGCAGTCCCAATTGGCTGTTCCTACTGCCAAATGGCTGCAGGACAGACAGATGGAAGTTTCCATCCAATGTGACAGATGTGCTGCAGACACAGAAACAATGCAACACTTGTGGTGGGACTGTCCGCTCTCCAACAAATGGTGGAAGTGGTGGGAACGTCATTGGGTGGCTTTCTCAGGGAAAAGAAACCTGACAGGTAAGAGATGGGTGCTTCTTGGTGCACTACCTCCAGATGTCTCAGGAGCCAAAGGGTGGGAGTACATTGCACAAGTGGCTCGGCTCGCCATGCTGTGGACAATCTGGCTGGACAGAAACGGCAGGAGATTCCAAGGTGAACCTCTCCACGAGGTACAGGCAGAGAAAATTTTTCGCCATCTGCTGAAAACCAAGATCAAGGCGGATTGGTTTCGAAAAGTTCTTCGGGGTGATCCTCAATCCGGGCTCCGGTGTGACGCCCAACCTCACGCCCAGCGCGACTTCCTGATCGGAGTGGGGTATGCGCCTGGAAGTGCGAAAAGGGGTGTGCCAAGGATTTTTGGGAAAGTGGGGGAGTCTTGAGGGTATGAATGCAATTAGGTGAATAAGGGGTGCGTGCNGCCTGGAAGTGCGAAAAGGGGTGTGCCAAGGATTTTTGGGAAAGTGGGGGAGTCTTGAGGGTATGAATGCAATTAGGTGAATAAGGGGTGCGTGCGCAAGGGACTCAAGGTCCGATGGGGCCGGGGCACTGTGGGCGACGGTTGACGGGGAAATCCCTCTGCGGTGGAGGCGGTCCCGAAAAGTTAGGCCGTCGAGGGCCGCCACGTGGCGCAGGCCGCCGCGTACTTGGATTGGGCCTTCGGAATTCCAGAGTTCTCTGTTCGCCGCTACGTCGGCAATTCACACAAAACATACTGGGCCAATAGGGGGCGATGGCCGGCCACGGAACGACGCTGAGTTGATGATACGGGAGAAGAAGGCGGAAAGGAGGGAAACTGGTGGTGATGACAACAAATCTCGGGTGGGTGAAGTAGTAGGTGTGGTCGGGGGAAGGGAAATCAGAGCACCGAGGGTCGCTAGAGGTGGCGCAGTGGAATTCCCGGACATAGTCGATTCTCTGTGTGACAGGGGTATCACAGCCTTATGAGTTCGTTTATCCAAGGTGTGAAATAATCCGGGTCGTAGGATGAGTCTGAGCTCCAAGACCGCGTCATGGTATCATCGTGGATGGGACAGCTCGGGTCGGGTTACCATCACCGCGCACGAGCACGTACAGGACAGGCGAACTTAGTTGCACCTCATCGTGCCCGTACGGAATGACGGTTCCGCCGCGAATCTGTTTGGGCGAATCGACGCACGGGAATGCGTGTAAGGGCACGACTCGGATCGCGTTTACACGTGTTCTCGCGCGGCGTGGGCCAAACTTCGGATCGCCTAATTGCTCCGGAAGTTTCGATTATGCAAGGTGCAACCATATCACAACCCCATCGTGGGACAAGCAAAAAGGAAAACAAAATCACTGTCGGGGCCAGATTCTTATCCCATCTACAGCTGCGTCAAGTGCGGGCAAAGATTCGACACAAACAAAAAGCAAGGACAGGGATTCTCAGCAAAAAGATAGACAAGCAGGCATAACATCCATACATCCATACAGTCGACAATCATACACATAATGCAATCGGGGTGGACATCGCAAGGACAAGTGTGAGCAAAAACCCAAGCCCGGATTCCAGAAGGCCGAAACGAAAATAAAAATGGGCAAACCGCCCGGATCCGCAATCAAAATGTATGTACACAGATGAAGAGGGGGAAGAGACAAAGAAACAGAAAACCCGCGTCCATCGACCTCAACTCTCTCCTTCTCTCTCTCTCTCTCTGATGCGGACGGTCCRTCGTCACGCACCAACCCATGAAGCTGTCACCCCGCTTAGTCCTCCCGCACYCGTCGGATTCGCCCATGCCCACAGTCCGTCGTGGCCCACGTCAATCCTGCGCGTTCGGCACCAGCCCGTCGGGTCACCCAACTCCTACTCTACTCACCTCTGMCTTTGCTCRTGTGCCGACCCTTCYTGATCGCGCAACCCCGAGCTTCCAACAACGGGTTAAGAGAGTTGACGAATCGCGCAGCCGAAATTTATAGCGTGCATGCATGCGCGAAGAACAAGGAATTACTAGGATTTAGAGTGGGGATTAGAGAGGGAGCGCCTGCGTTCTGCATGATCGGCCGCGGCGTGGGGGACGTTACCCTTCTCCACGCATCGATCCGAGCATGCAAGCCGCGRCTTATAAAAATTTCAGCAAAAGAAAGAGAGGGAGGGCGGGAGACACGAAGCGCAAGAAGAAAGATACAGTTACAATGGCGCCCGCCCAAAATTACAGTTACACACACGATTAAGGGCGCCCACTAATCAGAGTACCGTTGCAACCGCATGAAGAAGCGCGTAGACAAAAGGCGCCGCGCGGCAAAAAAACTCCTAATTACTGAATTCCTAATTCCTATCTAATGCAGAAAAGCAAAAAGAAATTCCGAGAGTCATCGGGGCTCGACAAAATTCGAAAAAGACTCAAAAGAAAATTCAAAAGAACAAAGCAATTTCCCGCGAGATGTCCGCGCCCAAAAGATACCGGAACGAAAGAAACGACGTTAACATTTATTAATCGCGCGCCCGGTGGCGCGTCGGACATCCATCCGACCAATCAATCAACCGGCCGTCCCAAGGACACACCCAGCTCCCAACCCAGCCATTCGAAAAAGAAGCGACAAAAAAGGACGAAAAAGCGAGGACACTGATGCAATTCTCAACCGATCCCGATTTTCCGTAATTGGCCCAATCTTCGCAACTTAGGACCCCTCGTTGCAACCGCGCAGAAAATCGCGCGTTACAGAAAGTGGTTCGCCACATATGTGACGCCCAGGGGGTTCCAATATTAGCAAGCTCCTGCTTGCTTGTTGACACGTGTCGATTTCTCTAATCGATCGACACGCGGAGCACTTCTGTCTATGCCACTTACCGTTCAATTGCGTGTGGACGTCATCCAACGTGGCAACACTGCTTTGCTACTAGTTCCTCAGATTGGGCTCTCGATGATTCAAGGACGGGATCTTTCTCGTGCCGTCACCGCGACACGCGTCCATTACCGCTGCATCAGTAATTAATTGGAAGGGGAAAAGGAAGGCGATACGAGTATGAGGGAGGGCGAGGCGGCTCCATCGTAAGCTCATGTATGAAGCGCCCGATCGTGGTAAGGTCGTAGGGAAGATCCTGAAAACGGACGACGCGATGGAAACGGGGGAACCGTTGGCCGCTCAAGGTAGTCTGGGTAAAGGGAGACGAGGGTTCGGAGGACATCTGTGCGGAACCGATCATGGTCCTCGCACGCGGGAAAGGTCCCCGTGACGATGCAGTAAACCTCTATGTGGTTATGGCCTCGCCACGCGGCGCTAAGGAGTAGAACGTGGAGGGGGTAATCGGGGACGGCGCACCGAACGGAAGGGTGGGGGTGGACAGTCAGCTCTAGGCGGGCGGAGTAGAAATGTCGGAAGGTGGCAACGGGGAAGGGATTACGGGGGAAGACGACGCGATGGAAATACTGATTGAAAGAGAGATGGCTAAGGGGACGGTGGTATATGGATCGGGGACGAAGGGCGAAGCCCCTCATTGACACGTTGATGAATTGGGGGATGGGCGGAGGCGAAGGGGGACGGGGATTGGGATCGGGATCGGCGCCTTGTCGTCGTGGCGCTCAATGTCGTGGCAGCAAGGTCCCCATGTTCCGGCTTGAGCGGCTCGGGATCCTTGGAAGGATCGTTCGGTGTGGGGTCGATCGCCGGCCGCTTTCCCTCCGCTACCTCTTTCTTGAGTTGCGCGGCAGCCTCAGGATTCTCCTCTGGTCGATCCGGTCCTGGCACCCACTCGAGCTCGTCGTCGTGTGTTGGCGCCTGGTCGTCTCCGCTTTCCACTTCTTCGTTGTCGTCTTCATCCTCCTCTTCACTTGGCTCGCCCTCACTGTGCTCACTATAGGCTTCCTCCTCTTCTTCTGAAGTCTCCTCCTCTGATTCTTCCTCTTCTTCTTCTTCAGCTTCCGCCGACTCTTCTTCTGCTTTGCGTTCTTCTTCCTCATCCTCGGCCAACCGGGCCGCTGCTTCCCCAACCTTTCTCCTTAATTCTCCTTCCGAATCCTCTTCTGCTTCCTCTTCGGCTCTCAGCGCCGCCCACTCGAACGCCATTGGTTGCCGAAAGAAGCGGGGTTAGTCAGACTGTGGACGTCCAGGTAAGAGCTGCGAGAGGGAAAACGGTCATCCGCCCAGCGCTCCTCGATACAAGCCGACCACTGGAGGCTCGGTGCAAGAGTCCTTGAGAGGGTATGTGGCACTGGCTCTTCGTCTTTCTAAAAGACGATGTCAAGGGGGAGTTCGTCGGCCAGTCGCGCGATCACGATCGTAAGTTCGCGCACGATCTGCGATCGGTTTCCCCGATCCACTGCTCCAAAGACGAATCCCAGAAGGTCTCCCGCCACGTTGGTCCTCCACGCCTGAATGACGAGCAGCTCCACAATCTCTGACGCGGACCTCTGATCGCCTTCCCACGTCCAGTTCAGATCCACTCGTAGTAGACAGAACGAGAGCTCAACGAACTCTGCACGCCACAACCTCCAACGATTCGGATCAACGATAGGTACTGTCAGCGACTCCAGGCGGAAGGAGAGACGAGGGTAGTGAGAGGACTGCCCGAAGATGGGGAAGAGAGAGGGAGGACAAAACGTCGAGATCCGCGCGTGGCTCATCTGCGCGGCTGGAAGGGAGCAAGTTCTGGGAGGACGACAGGTGGCTCGCGCAGTGTTGTGCGCAGCGTGTTGACCTCGATGTTGTCGACAGGATAACACTCGTCACTGTGCCTTGTGAGCCATCGATCCCAATCAGTGGCCAGATCACGACCCCACCGGTACAAGGTGTTTTTGATGGCGGCTTGCCGCGCCGGATCGAAGGCGGTGATGTTGCCGCTGAAGACTACCACGGTAGACACGTGGCTAATTCCCGGGGCCACTCGCCGTTGGAACGTCGTTGCCTCGGCCAACACCACCACCTGGGGATTGCTCGTGAATCGGAATTCTGCCGCGCCATACACACCTGCAGTGCAGAAAAACTGCGCAAGGCGCATGAAGTCGGGGTTAATCCGCGGATCATGCACTTGGCGGATGGCTGAGATCTCTCCCCGTGGCATCAGCAACTGATCACTGAAAGCTCGCTCGATGGCGAAGCTCATGGCGATGGCGGGGGTGACGGGGTGGCAGAGAGGGAGCAAGAAGAAGAGGGAGATGGCGGAGAGTCAGAGCCGTCGTCGTCGATTTCCTCAGAAAGAGAGACCGAGGGAGAAGGAGACAGAGCAGAGGGAAGGAGGCAAAGATAGGACACGTTGCGTGTGATCGGACGAGCCGATCAACTGCCAGAAACCTCGGGGGCGAGACGCACGGTGTCCACGCCGTTAGGGCCGAGCTCGATCACGCGATATCGCCCGAAGAATCGTGGCGCTAGCTTACCCTGGCCAGCACATTTCCTTACCTGCACCACGTCCCCCAATTTGTACTGGGGCCGCGGACCCGCATTCCCATTTCGGGCCTCATAGCTTCGGACCTGTCGCCCTTGGGCTAGTTCGGTCATTTTCTGTCGTTTTCAGGCTAGCCTAGGCAGTGACCGTTCCATTAGCTCTAGGTGCCGTTTGGCCTTGTCCCTAGCCGTGGCCCTGGTGGGCCGTCGGTTCAATGTAGACTCATCTGGGAGGCTTGGTATCGAAACGCAAGCGACGCTATTGGTCCTTAATTGGAAGGGGCTTAACCCCGTCGATTCGTGGGGCGTTCCGCGATGGACCGCCAGGATGTGATCGACGATATCGGGCCAGGGCCTTGGATCCCGTGCCGCGATATTTCGTCGCAATGTTGTCTTTATCACCCGGTTAGCGTTTTCGACCAGCCCATTGGATTGTGGTATGTGGGGTGCAGTGTTCCGTATGGCGACGCCATGTATGACCAGATTCTTTGGCACTTCTCCCCTGAATTCAGCCCCGTTGTCGGTCAGGATCTCTTCCGTATCCTGATGCATCCCGAAGAAAGGGTTGACATATCGCGCGATGTCTGTGGCTTGCCGCGTGCGAGAAGGATACGCTTCGATCCATGTCGAGAAATGGTCGACAAATACCAATAAGACTGAATATTCGCAACTATTAGGGCCAGGGTGCACCACTACGTCGGTAGTGTCCATGCTCACTCTTTGAAATGGCCGTTCAACAACCGTGGACACTATCGATCTTGGTGGCTGAATCGGCGCTTTATCAGCGGTGCAGACTTGACAGTTGGCGACAATGTATTTCACATCGTCGCGGATATTGGACCAATACCACTCATTTTTGTCAATAGCGGACTCCGTGATTCGTACGGCAAAATGGGCCGCAGTTTCCTCGTGGGCTGTCTTAACCCAGTCGTACTGCATGAACGAATGCGGTACCACCATCCAAATCCCATTGCCATCCGTTTTCCGTATTTCTAATCTACCTTCTATCCATCGATAATCCCGAGCCCTTTCGTTGGCCCTCCTCCGATCTTCCTTAGTGAAATCCTGGAGGGGGTTACCTACTAGGGTGGCAATTAAGCAATATCAGTCCATACTTCGGCCCTTCTAAACTTTCGGGTCTTTTCCAACCCTTCTGACGTGACATTCAAAAAGCGAGCCTCGGTCGGAATCTTGTCGGTCCGGCACAAGGGGCATAACCACGGTTTACTATCGTTTCTGTTTTGGATGCACGACCCATGGGCTCGTGTGACACACTGTCGGCAATCTATCCAATCCGCATACCCTTCCCCGTTAGGACGCATGGAGACCGCGTATACGCGGGAGATGGCTTCGCAAAAATAACAAAATTTGTCAGCCAGGGAGAGAAGAGACGAAGAGGAAGGGGGAGAGAGAGGGGTAGTGGGGTTACCTCCATCACCCATCGCCACCGTTTTACTTCTTGCCACGTGGAAGAACTGCCACTTGTCCGTATTTCGGCTCGTTGGTCAAGTCCGGCTCTTTCCACGGTGTAATTTCTTCGTCCTTTAGTACCTTGACAAACCGATGCACACATGTTAGTCCGTCCGCGTTGCCGTGTCGCTCGGTCTTTTGATGGACGATATCGAAGTCGTACTCTTGCAGTCGCACCGCCGAACGACCAATCATGCCCGTGTAGTTGGTGAGCTTCTTCAAAGCTAGCAGAGGCTCGTGATCCGTCACGAGGCGAAACTTTTGTCCGTAGAGATACGGATGGAAGTGTTGGATTCCCCAAACTACCGCATAGCACTCGCCTTGAGGTGCGGAGTCGTCTCGGCGTTCGTCTCGCACTGTGCGTGACGCGTACTCGATGACATGTTCGCAACCATCGTTCCCCTTCTGCGCTAGAATAGCGAAAATAGCTTCCGGTTGCCAGTCTGTGATGAGAATGAACTGCTTTGAGAGGTCCGGCCGAATCAAAATAGGGGCTGTCGCCAGAGCGTCCTTGAGGGTTGCAAAGGCCTGCTGGCACTCCGCGTCCCAGCTGAGAGGCTGGTCCTTCCGTAACAGATTCTTTAGTGGTCGTGCAATCGCGACAAAACGCTTGATGAAGCGTCGGTAGTACGACGCCAACCCCAAGAAGGCTCGAACCTGCGTCAGTGACGTGGGAACCGGGGCTTCTTTCACCGCCGCAACTTTTCTCGAGTCCGGCCGCAATCCTCCACGTGTCACGACGTAGCCCAAAAACGAAATTTCCGAGAGGAAAAATTCGCTCTTCTCGAGCGCAATCTTGAACCCAGCGTCTCTCAACGCTCCCAATGTCCATTCGATATGTTGCGTGTGCCCGTGATAGGTTTCCGAATAGACCAGGATATCGTTCATGGACACGATCACGCAGAAGTCAATCATCCCTTGCGTCAGCCGTGTCTTGTTGACGAAATTTTGGAACGTCATGTTCATCGCTCGCTGAAATGTGGCAGGCGCATTGCAAATCCCCATCCGACACCGAACCCACTGCCACGTGCCCTCAAACAATACAAAGGCCGTCTTCGGCCGATTTTCTTCCCTTACCAGAATATGATGGAAGCCATGCCGAATATCAAACTTGCTGAAATAATTAGCGCATCCAATCGCATCCAACAAATCATCAATCCGGGGGAGGGGATACACATCTTTGATCGTGATTTCATTCAGCTTGCGATAATCAATGCAAATGCGAATCGCCCTGTTTTTCTTCGGTACTAACACTACGGGGAAGGACCAAGGTCCAGTGGCGGGTTCAATCCAGCCGCTGGCTTCGAACTCCCGAATTCGTTCGAGAGCCTTTTTGCGTTCAATCAGGGAATACCGATAAGGTTTGCAATCAATCGGGGAGTGATTTCCTGTCTAAATTTCATGTTGGATTACTAACGACAAACCAATGTCAGTGTCTGACACACGAATCGCTCCTTGAGATTCAGTTAGAATGTTCGCAATTACCCGGTGGATTTCATCCGGCACGTACAATGGAACGTGTAGTTCGAAAAGTTGGTCCCAGATCCGAACGTCAATCTGTTTCGTGCTCGCCTGTTTTGCCAAGTCGGGTGGAGGCGCCAAGATGAATGAATGGTCCGATCGCCAGGAGAACACTGTGACCATCATATGGGCATCTTCTTCCCGGATTGCCACGTGTCCTTCTGGGGTAATCCCGTAACAAACATCCTGCCATAGCACTTCCTTAGTTGCGATTTTTATCCCCAGTCCGTCTATTTCTGCTTCGAAACGCCCAGGGGGTTTCAGAGAGCTTGCTTCCGCCCCCAGGCGTAACAATCTCACTTCTTTAGTCGATGTTAATAAGGACTTGGGTAGATCCGTAATGTCATAATAATGCTTCTTGTCGCTATACCGGGCGAGGAGAGGGGTGGTTCCTTCGTACAGAGTTTGAGGGGGTTCCAAATAATCGACCATCTTCGAAATCTGTACGAGGGGCTCACCCAAGATCATCGCCTTGGTTCTTTGAATTTTTCGGCTGGTCAGTTGCATCGTTCTTGCTATCGTTTTGGGCGGCGGGTAGTAAACGCGCTGTCGTGCTAATTTCAAGATCTCCGGATCATCTTCATCACTGCTGTCCGCATCATTCGTTGATGACTTTCCCTCTGCGGATTCACCCCAGGAGATCATGTGGAGAGTCTCTGCCATCATCGGCGAAATCCGTGGAACGACGTTAATGGTAGTGCGAAGGGTCAATCGCATGGGCACAGCGTAGGATTTTCCTCCTGTATTTCGGAGGACGATCGATCGTCGTTCGAAGTCCAGGTTTGCTCGTAACGCCACAAGAGCGGGAAGTCCGAAAAGAACGTCGTACGTATTAACATCTAGTACTACGACATCCCCAAGCACGTGCACTTTTCCCAATCGGAAAGCGACATTGGTCATCCTTCCCATGGTTTTAATCCTTTCTTCGTCCGCCGAAACGAGCTGATCTTTCTCAGAAAGCATGATCAGGTCGTTTTTCCTACCTGCCCTTTCGACCACTCTCAGTGAAATAGCCAACACATCTGCTCCCGAATCTATAATTGCGTTGTAGGGAATTCCCCAAATTTCAATATCACATTCTGCGAATTTCCACGGAATTGGTTTAATCCGTAAGAAATGGTCGTCTTTCTGAATTAGACCTACCCGTATCGGATCCGGAGTACCTATTGGGTTTTCTTCTGGCGCGGGGCCTTTGGCTTTTGCATTTGGTGTTCGGGCGAGGGTGAATCGCTTTCGGTTTGCTTTGCAATGTTGTAGCATTCACTCGCTGGCTTGCTCGGAGATCGAGAGTAGATGACCGATCGGAAGGGGAATCCGATGGTCTAATGCTCGGATGATGTTTAATACATTGATCTCTCCTGTGACGAAGGTGGGTTCTCCCGACTCCATTTCTCCTAGAGACGGTCGCCACTCCGCCACCTCTTTCGGTTCTGGCGCTGGTCTGATTGTTCCGATCATTCCAAGCCCAAGATATCCCAGCGATAGGTACTGATCTAGCTGGATTAGCTCGGTGGCCTCTTCCGTGGTGGCCAGGGCACTTCCCCCACCCTCTACTTCTTCCATCAAGGCTCCGACTCGTCCATGTCCGTTAGTGATGGGAGCCGCAGCCATAGGCGCGACCCTGATTCGCTGTTGTGGGGGTCGGTGGGGGCAATCACGGGCTAGAAGTTCTGGCTGATGACAGGCATAACAGACATTCAGATTGTTCGCAGCTCCCCCGAGAGCAGGGGCCGGGGCTAATCCTTGCTACATCGGAGGGGCACGCACCGCAATGGGCCGCATATTCCTCATCATGGCCTTCAGCCGAGCATTGTGCTCCCGCTGTTCTTTCTTGCTTTCCTGGATTAAATTAATCAATGTTTTGGTTAGTTCGAAAATGGCCGCTGATTCGTTCGATCGTACGGGAGCCTCAATCGGCGGCGGGGGTAATGCCCTAACGGGCGGGGGTATCATAGGAGCAGAGATGCTCGGAGTCTCGCTTAGGATTACTCGTTTGGGGCCTATCTGTTCCATATAGGTGACAGGTCCTGATACAAATCCCATGTTTTCAAATTTGTTCTGGAAGGCATCCAGCTCCGCTCTCGCTCGTGCGAGCTCGGTCGAATCTCCGCCTCTAGGGTAGTCTTCTCCTTCCAGGAAGTTCGCCGCGAACTTCCGTTTCATTTCTTCTACAGCAACCATAATTTGTTGTACGTATGAGTGATGGGGGAAAATTGCTTTCGCAACTTAGCCCTTATTGTTTGGCTGCGGACTCCGTCAATGAACAGATCTCTCCCTACTTGCTCACCTCGCTCAGTTTTTACGAACATCCTGTAGAACCGGTTTCGATATTCTGCAACGGATTCGAGGGGTTTTTGCACTCGATCCTTGATCATGTACAGTGCTTGCTCAGGGTGAACATAATCAAATCGGTTCATAAAATCCCGTTCGAAGGTTAGGAGATCCACCCATACGTAGGTACTATACCAATGATGAGCGTCTCCTCCCATTCGAGCCGGAATGTTGATTTGTGCTTCGTGATCATCGTACTGCTGTGCTCTAAGTGTGGCCAGCCATGCTCCTGCGAGATGGTGCACCGGATCAAATAGATAGAGATCTGGTGGCGTCATGGGAGCTCGTGCATGTGGGGCAGGTTGATTTGGTGGATTAGCATTTTGTTGCCGAACCGGGTTCTGCACATTAGCAGCCATATTGGCTGCTCGTCGGTTAGCCGATCTGCTTCGAGTGACGATAGGGTCGCGTCTATGYGCGTTCCGAGGGCGAGGTCGCCCACGGTTAGCCAGGTCGCCTAATTAACGTGCTATCAATCCTAAGACCCTAGCCACATGTCGGGCTCCGATACCAACCTCACGCCGAGCGCGACTTCCTGATCAGAGTGGGGTATGGGCCTGGAAGTGCGAAAAGGGGTGTGCCAAGGATTTTTGGGAAAGTGGGGGAGTCTTGAGGGTATGAATGCAATTAGGTGAATAAGGGGTGCGTGC
>BFEA01000229.1:860445-878644 GCA_003427395.1 Chara braunii
GGGATTAGAGAGGGAGCGCCTGCGTTCTGCATGATCGGCCGCGGCGTGGGGGACGTTACCCTTCTCCACGCATCGATCCGAGCATGCAAGCCGCGGCTTATAAAAATTTCAGCAAAAGAAAGAGAGGGAGGGCGGGAGACACGAAGTGCAAGAAGAAAGATACAGTTACAATGGCGCCCGCCCAAAATTATAGTAGCCGCATGAAGAAGCGAGTAGACAAAAGGCACCGCGCGGCAAAAAAACTCCTAATTACTGAATTCCTAATTCCTATCTAATGCAGAAAAGCAAAAAGAAATTCCGAGAGCCATCGGGGCTCGACAGAATTCGAAAAAGACTCAAAAGAAAATTCAAAAGAACAAAGCAATTTCCCGCGCGATGTCCGCGTCCAAAAGATCGAAACCGAAACGAAAGAAACGACGTCAACATTTATTAATTGCGCGCGCGGTGGCACGCCGGACATCCATCCGACCAATCAATCAACCGACCGTCCCAAGGACACACCCAGCTCCGAACCCGGCCATTCGAAAAAGAAGCGACGAAAAAGGACGAAAAAGCGAGGACACTGATGCAATGCTCCACCGATCCCGATTTCCCGTAATTGGCCCAATCTTCCCAGCTTAGGACCCCTCGTTGCAACCGGGCAGAAAATCGCACGTTACAGGAAGTGGTTCGTCACACCGGTGGTTTCGTGAGACATGGGCACAAAGTGGTGGTTTGGCATCCATATCCCCGCTGGGCAGATTGGAAGTCTCAAGTTGGTTAGATAGGTAATTTGGAACCAGTAGATAGGAGTAGGAGACGTTGGTTATTGGCTTGTAATGATTTTCGGCCTTGTGGAACCTTATGGTTAAGAACCAGGTGCACTTTGTTCCAGTCGGCGCCCGTAGTAGGACGCAAAGGTGGGGAGGGTAGGAGAGTGTCAGGCAACTATAAAAGGACAAGTTTCCTCTCGACCGTCCTGGGCCGAGGACCAGACAGTTTGTAGGTCTGTGTATTAGAACTAGAATAGGCCAGGGTAGGATAAAGTAGATAGGGCTGCGAATATTTGGGTTAGATGATAATAAGTAGTTAAATACAATAGTAAGGAAGGTAATGTTGTATCTTTTTATGCATTCTTGAAGGAAGATTGAGAAAGTTTTTCCATCTAAGCTAAACCGGCTGACGCTGCCCGGATAACCCCGGGTTGAATTGTGAGGTCCCCGGCCTCAAGTGAATTTATTTTGAAATATATTGATTGTGTTTTTTGGGGGGGGAAAAAAAAAAAAAATTATTACCAATGAATGGAACAGAGACTGGGGACCTCACAATTCGGCTTCTGCTTGGTGCTGGAAACCGGGTCCAGCGTCCCCTGAAAAACCATTCACCATGTTGTCGGGGGGGGACCGGTCGGACCGGGCACCGCTTGCTGTAGCGCTAACGCACTACTCCCTGCGGTTGTCACCGCGGTACCTATGGGCATCGTTCGGTAATTTCGAGGTAACTGTGGACGCCGCTCAACCCCGTGCCTAAGCTATGGAGGTTAGGGTTAGGGACACTGCTCTCACCTCGAAGAGCAGCGGCCTGTGAGGTCGGGTGGGCCCTACCCGAGAGCGGCCCGGGGCGGCTCGCCCAAGGTTTTCCCTGTCTGTCGGAGAAAGTACGCTTCGCCGTGTAGACAAAGATTATGACGACGTTCCAGCTACAGAGAAGATGACGTCCGGAATCAGCTATAGTGGGACGCGGTTAAAGGTATTGTAGTACCCCTTTGTCCGTTTCTCCAGGTGGTCTGTATGAGGAAGGTTATTCGAGTCTGACTGTATTATTAATAGAGGCCTCAGATTTATTTAAATTTGTATCGCCTAAGCGGGACACTCCGACGAAATACAATTGTTACTGACTTCATCAAGTCGGCCCCAAAAAGGATCTACACAAGGGAAGAAAAGAAACAATTGCGTTCGTTATTTGAAGCATGTTATAGGGATGGAATCTTACCTTCAGGGTTGGATATTGGTATTAGGGGACGATTTTGCTCGCTTTGATTTGAACGAAAGTTTTTCGGAGCTTAACCTAACATGGTTGAGGGAACATGCGATCACGATCCTCTTTCAGGAGAGAGCATCGGTTCTGTCGAACGATACCAAGAATAAATTAGTACGGATCTACGAAGATTCATGGTACGACGCAGGACTGATCGGTGAATCGGTCAAATGGGGCCGATACCAAAATGAAGGTAAAAATTTTGCCTCCTTTGTGTCTTCACAGTCCACTGTTGTAGAATGGCTAAAAAGAAAGAAGGAAGATTATGTTGACCTCGGCAATAAAACATACAAACTCACCTTCTTGCCTTGGATGTCACTACCGGAAATGAAAGAGTACAAAGAGGCTGAATCGAAAGTTTGTTGGATTCGATGTCCGAGGGTGCCCTTTCAACTTATTGCGACACTTCAGACTGCGGTCGAAAAGACGTTTGGAGCAGTTCTGAAAGTGCATCCATTGGAAGAGTACGAAGATGAGCCGGAACTTGGCACTGTGCGTTTTGACCTGGAATTTAAAGCCCGCAAAGTGGTCAAACCTAGATTGCTGATAGGTATATCGAGTCAGGGAACTTATTATTTTGAGGTTATTTCAACAAGAACACCATGACGTTCAATATGTAGCGTAAATTATCATACTGATAAGGATGATTGTTGCCCGGCACTCGTGGACCCGGACCCTTTTGTGGCACAGATGAGGCAGAAAGTGTACCCGCCAGACCCCCCCTTTCAAGTTTTGTCCCGATGGGGGAGGATCTACCTCTCACCGGTTTCAGGCGGTATGCAGGTCGGGGACAAGCATCTCAAATGTACACGAATGCTTCTAAGAAACAGCATCCTCTGTCGGAGAAAAGAGGTAGGTCACGATCCAGATCGTTGTCTCGATACAGTTCTGAAGGCTCAACTGTAGTCAGACAAAAAAACAACGCAAGCGCGAGTGCATCAAAGAGTAAACCCTCAAGTACAAAAGTTTCTCCGAAAGGATCTCTGGGCCCTTCCCATCCCAGGAAAAAATGGGACCAGATTCAGCATTGGGGTCCAAAATGGAGTTGGATTCGAATAAGGACATAGGTTCGGACGGGGAGGAATTGCACACAAGCACAAAGAAGAACGTGGTAAATGAGGATGAGGCTTCAGCATAATTCAATGAGGATAGGAATGAAGCGGCCCGGAATGTGTTGGTGATGGCAATAAATGCCGCTATCAACAAGGGAAAAAGAATGAACAAGGATCATTCCGTATTCAAAAGATCGAGACCCGATCTCCTGAACGTGAGGGGACCAGATTCAGCATTGGGGTCCAAAATGGAGTCGGATTCGAATAAGGACATAGGTTCGGACGGGGAGGAATTGCACACAAGCACAAAGAAGAACGTGGTAAATGAGGATGAGGCTTCGGCATAATTCAATGAGGATAGGAATGAAGCGGCCCGGAATGTGTTGGTGATGGCAGTAAATGCCGCTATCAACAAGGGAAAAGGAATGAAGAAGGATCATTCCGTATTCAAAAGATCGAGACCCAATCTCCTGAACGTGAGGGGACAGAGAAAGGTAGCGACCAAAACGCCCACACATCGGACTCGGGCTCAAGCCGGGAATCCCTGATCAATAGGGATTCAGGAAACAGGAAGTTAGGTCGCCATGTTGTATTGAAGGAGATCGACCCTCGCCCCACGTTAGGACGGGGGGATAAGGACATTCCAAAAATCCTTATCCCTCTGTTGTGTGCTAATTCAGAGAAGGGTATCATCGTATTAGCCTCACAAGCGAATGATGGCTACTTGGAACTGGCCTCAACGGACGCCAATGCGCCCCTCACAAGTAATGCGATTTTATCCAAAGTTTCCAAAATCACCCCTGAAGGTCTCAGAATTCGTCTCATTCCTCAAACCTGTATGGAAGGACAGAATGTAGAAAATAAGAAAGGAGAGAAATGTCGTTTCTATTATGCCCTAATGGAAGTGAAAATGGATGACGCAAATATTATAGTTGGGCAAAATAGAAGTTGGTTCCCTCTTGCGGCCTTGTCATCTTCCTTAAACAGGGAACTGCAAGGAATTCGGATCTTCAAGTTGCCTGGTATTTCGGCGGCGGTGATAGCCGAATGGCTGGCGACATCGGCAATGAGGGAAGTTCTCCTCTCATCAAAATTGTTATCTCTGTTACAGGAGTCATGAGAAAAGACCTCAAGCGAGGAAGCACCAAGGAAAAGGAAGCAATCGCACGGGTGATTAGGGGTAGGAAGCCGTATCCAACTACGTTCCGGCAGTTCTGCCCCTCATGCCTCTTGGAGGCGGGCTAAAGCTTGCCTCATGGAACCTAAGAGGACTATGTGATACAAATCACAAACATAAAGGTAGTCGATTAAAATCTTTGATACAAAAACAGAAAGTACAAATTATCTGCATCTAGGAAACAAAATTGGATGAAAATCGTTGGAGGGAATTAGAAAATTGGTGGACCGGGCATCATTTCTGGTCGTCGGCTCAGGGCACAAGGGGTGGAACCGCGATTTTAATCCACAAAGATATGGACACATATATAATTGACTCGATGGTAGATCTATGGGGAAGGTGGATTTGGGTCAAGTTTCAAGTAGGTTCTAAGGATTGGACTGTGATGTCAATCTATGTGTCTGTAGACTACAAGGAAAGGTTAAATTTCCAAGCGGATTTACCAAGAATTTTACCAGATTCTGATAATTTAATAATCGCAGCTGACTGGAATATCGTATTAAATCCTAGTTTGGACAGCCCTGTGGCCACACCGATTCGAGCAGATAGCAGACTTCTACAGAGCTTTATGATTTATCAAGATCTAATAGATGCGTTCCGGGTGTTAAACCCGGGTGTACAAGAGTACACTTGGTTTGGGTCTCAGACCCTTCCAGCTCGAACAAGACTGAATTTTGTACTTATGAAAGGATTACCGTGGCAGTACGGCAGTAGAAGTCCTGTTCTTAAATTTGTCTGACTATAGACCTGTTGTAGCGGAGTTCCATATCAGCGAAGCCCCAAGAGGAGGACCTTCCTGCTATAAGTTAAATGTGTCCCTATTGCAGGACTTGAGTGTTATTCAATGGACACAACGCCAACTGGACTCATGGCAGGTAGCCAAAGATTTATTCACCACAGATGAGGATTGGGTAGAGGTGGGGATTCATATTTTGCGACATGCGTTTAATATTTTTTCCCAAATAAAGGCTCAGACGAGAAGAGAACTTCAAGATGAAAGCCTCATAATCAAAAGGATTAAACTCGCAAAGGATAACCTTGGTCAGGATGAGGTCTCGACCGCATACTGGACTATTGTAAGGAGAAGATCTCTGGCTAAGTTAGAACTGTTACATATTCAAGATCAACTGCGTTGGAAGGAGTGGTTGGACCAGACAAATATTATCTATGGAGATAGACTTACGAAAGATACGTTTAAATGGTTAATTTTGCAAAACGTACATCCGTCAATGAAATAATTATCACATCCTTTCGCAACTCGGTTACTAGTCTCCAGTGACCTGCAGCAGATGTGCGAATATGCGCGACTGTACTTTGAAGATATCTTAACAATCCGGCGACCATATGATGATATGGACACTGATCTAAAAATCACGAACCAATTCTGGAATCGTTCTAACAAAACTATCTCCTGCAGTGCCCGTTTAGACTTGGACAAACCACTGACTCAGGAGGAATTACACATTGCTGCCAAAAAAATGGCAAAGGCAAGTGTCCTGGGGAAGATGG
Organism: Chara braunii; assembly: GCA_003427395.1. Lineage (NCBI taxonomy): Eukaryota > Viridiplantae > Streptophyta > Charophyceae > Charales > Characeae > Chara > Chara braunii. The sequence goes on from BFEA01000229.1 coordinate 866,200, forward strand.
CCCCCTCAATTGAGGCTTATTTGGCACTATGGACGCATCTAGGCCCAATATTGTTGGACATTTTTAATCAAGCTTGAATAAGGGAAAAATTGACTAAAAGCATGAAGAAAGGAATAATTTCTCTGCTATATAAGAAAGAGGAAAAAAAAGAAATTTGAGACTGGAGACCTATATCATTACTTAATGCATCCTATAAGCTGCTAGCAAAAACACTATCGTTACGTCTGGCAAAATACCTACTGGATCTGGTCGGCAAGGAGCAGGGTGCCTTTGTTAAACATAGAAGTATCATGGACAATATTGCCGCAACAATACAGGCACTGAAAATCATTACAAATGACAACCTTGACGTGGCTATTTTTTTACTGGATATGGAAAAAGCTTATCACCGCGTTGGTTGGGCCTTTGTAATGACTACCCTGAAACATATGGGATTCGGGGTACCATTTTGCCAATGGGTAAAAATAATGTACTCAGAGTCTACGGCAACTGTGATGGTAAATGGTCAACAATCGGATGACTTTGTACTTACCCGTTCCCTCAGGCAGGGATGTCCTTTAGCCCCCCTCTACTTTGTAATCCATTTAGAAATTATGCTGGATAATATTCGCTTTAACTCGAAAATTCAGGGGTTGAAACTCAATAACGGAATGCAATGGAAAGGTGGGGCATTGGCGGATGACTTAACTATTGCATGTTAGAACAAGAAGGGGAATCTGAAAGCACTGCGAACTGTAGTAAATGACTATTGTGAACTATCTGAGGCCTCTATTAATTGGAATAAGTCATCCTACTTTTTACCTCCATCATACGACTTACGAGTGAACTAGGGTTTAAAAGTTGTGTCCTCTGACGCTTCGGAACGTTTCTTGGGAGTACAAGTATCCTTGACTAACAATTATGAGCTTCAAGATATAATTTTGGTGGAGAAATATTGCAACAAAATCTTGAGTTGGAAACAGACAAGACACCTCTCCCTTTTAGGGAGGGCCTTGGTTCTATCTACGGCAGCGGGCTCAGTTCTATGGTTCACGTTGGGAGTCCATCGTTTGGGGGACAAAGCCTACCAGCAAATCAAGAAGGTGTCAGGGCGGTTCATTTGGAAGCCTGAAGAGTAGGAACAGGAAGGGTATATGCCTAAGGTGGCCTGGGAAACAATTACTTTTCCCAGACATCAAGGCGGACTAGATATCCTTGACCCCAGACAACAGAACTATGCTCTGTTGACCAAATGGTAGAGGCCCTTACTTCAACAGTCGATGAACCATGGTTGTCCTTAGGTCTGCAGATATTGAGTGAAGAGTGGTCCTTGAGCAGACGAGAGGATGTTCTGGCATGTCTGCTGATACCCTCATATGTTAACAAACAAATAAAGTCTAAATTTTGGAGTGATGTTCTCCACGCGTGGGGCAAGTTATTTCCATCAGAAAATGTAACCCCGAATTCAAGAGATACGGTTCTTTTGGAAATCCTGTTTGAAAACCCCCACATCAAGGATACTCAGGGCAATACCTTTCAGGCTAAGGCATCAGCAGGACATTTCGGCAAGAGCTGGATAGAAAAGGGAGTGGTTAGGATAAGAGATATTTGGAACGAAGATAAGCAGGACTGGATTGACAGTGAAGAGTTGAAACAAAAGCTTCCAAGGTTGAAGGGAATTCAACAAAAATTTGAAAGCCTAACGGAAGCTGTACCGGAGAGTTGGAAGAGAATACTGCGGACTAATGCTACACCGCCAGAGGGTCTTTGGGGGGGAAAGTTAAATGAGGAGGGTCATCACGAATTTTGGCACATAACTTGAATAGATCCGGCGTTGGATGGTGGTTTTGAAGCCTTTGAGCGGCTGCAGATTTGTTTTTCAGCAATGAAATTTATCAGGGTAGCAAAGGAAAACTAGACTCATTAAATGGTCTGGAAGAGATTGGTGTGACGGCCTCACTGATGCTAAGAAATAGGCCCGCAGCTAAGACTAAGAGAAAGTTGTTATCAAAGGGGAGTTTTATTAATCGGTTGGGGGCTAATCCAACTGCGGTAGGTTGGTACTGTGCAGAAAGAAAGAGGAATGTGACACTTGAGGAATATAAACTTAAAGTTGGTACAAAAGTGCTTAGACAGAAAGTCAGAAAGCAATCGTACACGACAGTAGCTAAAAGACGTTCTGAGCAGGGTATTCTAGGTACTTCGCTAGATATATTTCAAGCGTTGTGGAAGGAGTTGAAAGGCTTACCTTCCCAAAAACTGGCTACGTAGTATGCTATGGCTTCATTCAATCTTGGCCACGGCCTCATCAGTGTGGTTAGCAGCCAAAGGTATGGAAATTTCCACTACCTGTACGAGATGCAAATGGGGTTGGGAGACAAAGAGACATCTTTGGTTAACCTATCCTGCTTCACGCCGTATTTAGGATTGGTGGATTCAGCATTGGGTTAGATTTACAAAGAACAACTTTGATTGGATTAGCGACTGGATTTTAATAGGGTGTGGAAGTGGCATAAGGGAATGGAAATACGTGGCCCAAGTGGACAGGGCGGTTATTATGAAAGTCATCTGGGATGATAGAAACAACCAGCTCTTTCGTCGAAAGTTTATATCAGACCTTCAGATCAAGAAGCGGATCACTTCGGACATTCGAAGAATTATTATTTGTGACTGGGAATGACAAATGCGGCGAAGGGATAATCAGAAGCAACGGAAATGGTTTTGGGAGACCCGGGGTAGAGATTCAGTGTTGGTAAGTATTGATGGTAGGGGGAAGTTCTCCTTCTGTTCATGGTTATTAACCACAATTGGTTATGGGGAATGAATTAGTACCCCGCCTTTATCAGAAGGACTGTTTTTTTGTCTTCTCCCGATTTGGGACTGTGACAGGCTCCCAGAACAGTGCAACGACTATTTTCTTTCTGAATGGGGTTAGATGGGGAGATAAGGTAAGGCAAGGTGAACATTAAGGTAGGAGATAAGGTGGCACATAGGGGGATTTCATGAAGTAAGGGTAGTAGGGAATTTGGATCCAAACCCGGTGGTCCTCAGATTTCCCACCCTCCTTTTATGTGAGCATTAACGTAGGTTTTTTTGGGAATTGATTGGTGGAAGAACAAGTTTTTGAGACATTGGACCCGGTTTCCAACTTTGAGCCGAATCTGGGTAATGGCCCCAGACATCCGGGTTGAATTGTGAGGTCCCTGGCCTCAGTTTGTTTCTTGGAAATTAAGTTTGATGTTCTCCAAAAAAAAAAAAAAAAAAAACCATTCACCGAATGAACTTCCCAAAAACTCAACGTTAAAAACCAAAGCTTATACCCCCCTCTCTCAGAGCTTATACCCATCTCTGGGAACCCAATGACCTCTCAACCTTGGCCTGTAGCACTCCACCTTATTACACTTTTCACCTCAGTATTGTCGCAGGAGGCCTACGGCGGTTTCAACCATTTGGAGATCACCAACTTCCTGTCTGAAGTAACAGTTGGCAACAGATTATTCTTAGCCAATGTCTTCAAAAACCACAAACTTCCTTCTTGCTGGAGAAGCAGTTACTTCAGTCAGAACGTAATTGGAGGCGCGTGTTATTCTTAATCTGAGCTGACTGTTGTTGGATAGAAGTCGAATCTCCACGAAAGATCTTCGCATTTCTGGCCTTCCAGATTTCCTGAGAAATGACTCCTCTGCAGACCAGCTCCACATAGCTCCAGCCATACTGGAGGTCTCCCATTTCCCCTTGTAACAAGCCATACAATATCCACTCGTCCGTCCAGGGCTAGGAGTCATTCCTAAGTCTTGACCAATGCTTCTTCCACCAGCGCTAGACTACCTCCCATAGTGGGCAGACCAGCCAGAGGTGGGCGTTAGATTCCCATCCCCAGTCACATCTGCAGCAAGTGAGAGAAACTTGCATCCCTCGATTAGCCAGCCATGTTGAAGTGGGGATTATCATGAGAGACTGTTGCCATTGCAGGCTTGCAACCCTCTCGGACGGTATACTGGTCAGCATCTGCCACAAGGCTTTCCAGTTGGGTTGAGCTGCTTGAGGGCCTTTGTATCTTTGAAAGTGTTCCTCTACCAACAAGAGCGACTTTTTCTTTACACTGGCCTACTGCACCCACACCCCCACCCTTGTCCTATACTTGATGAGCGGGAAGTGTCCTGACGGAGTGTCCCTCTCGAGGGGGTGACCCAACCCCTTGACAGTGGGTCTATTCGAAATTGATCTGCCAGGCCTAGAAGTGTGGCCTGCTTTTTCTGAACAAATTCCCAAACCCGAACTTCCTCCAGACCCTGTGACGATCTATCTTCTGATTAGCGCGACTTTCTGCGCGATTGCACTTTGGGGGTTGGGCAGAGGGACATGATCAAATTGCGCAAGCGCCCCCATTCTTTTCTTATTTTCCTCTCTGTTTTGTGAAAACTTGGTCCCATGGCAGTTGGCAGTTAGGACGCGCCTTAGCGAGCGCAGGAATAAGGGTTGCAGCAAGCCTCTATTTGCCCTGGCCTACAGCCAGGGCCTGTCAGACTATTTTGCATGTTCAGCTTGTGGGACCAGGACGTGGCATGACCCCACAGGGCGTGTGCTGTTCCAGTCCAGTCCAGTCTAGTTAGTCCACTGGGGGTATACCCCAGCTGCAGTCTGTTTCAACTCATTCTTCATTTTGCACACTTTGGAGTACGCGCGTGTTGAGTCTGCGTCGGAGTTGCGCTATCTCTTCCAACTCCATCGCCATGTCCATCATCCTCACCCCTTCGTCTTCATCCTGACGGACCGCCATCCCGGCGGGTCCGGCACACTGGTATTAGAGCGGGAACGTTCCCCCCTCCCACCCACCCCACCCCGCGCGGGTGGAAGTATGGTGTAATCCCGATAGCTGGATTTTGGCTGTTTTTTTGTTATTTTCAGAGCAAAAAGATGAGAAAACATTGGAGAAACGTGCAGCCCCGAGGAAGTGACACGTGACAAAGAAAGAGGGAGTGTCATCATGACGCATGCGTGCTACGGCTACGCGCGCGCGGCATGCACCCATGCTGCCTCGCCCCGCCCCGCTCCCAGATTATATATGTATATCAAGATTCGGGATGTAGGCTGCTGCCAAGGTTTGAACCTAGGCAGCTGCTGACCATGCACATGTGTAGCCAATGCTTTAACACAATGACCAGACTCTCTAGATGCTCTAGGGGTGTGGCACGTTGGTGTTGAAGAGTGCCACAAAAGTTATTTATTCCCCCCCCCTCGGCGAGCGGCGAGTAGTGCCCGACACGACAGCAGCGAGTGGGATGCTATTTGCCCCCCTCCCTTCCTCTGGGATGCTGCTGTCTGCGTACGTGGCTAACTACAGTGCCACGCGGCAGCTTGCTGAAAAACTTGAAGACCCCGGTGGCTACGGGGCTGCACTACTATGAAATCTGGGTGGCTGATCAAGATCTCAGCACACCCACATGATGATGATATGATGCACCAGCAATCGCGCAGCGGTGAAGACCTCCCTGGCTAGGGGGTTGCGCGACAATGCAATGAAGGTGGTTGACCAAGTTCTCAGTCAACGCTAGATTACTTTTATTATTATTATTTTTGATGCAGCAGCAAGCTGCCAGCACCTTGAAGGCCAAGATCCAGTGGATCTCGTTGACCTTGTTGCTCTTGGTCAACCAAGAGCCCGATATCACCTCTTTTTCATTAACCTACTCTCCTACCCCCCCCCCCCCTCTCTCTCTCCTCTACACCATCTCATAATTTTTTCTAACTCTGCCACTACTCCCTCCTCCTACCTTCCTCTTCACTCATCTTCCACCATCTTTTTGTCTCCTTCCCCCTTTAGTCACCATCTTCTATTAACCTCTTCTACTCCTCTCCACCTTTTCATCCCTTTCTTTCTCATTCTCTCAACCTCCTCTCCCCCTTCCCTCCCCCAAATACAACCCCATCATACCCTTTATCTCCCAATTTAATCCTTTTCTCTTTCTCACCTACTTTTCTCTTTCTTCATCACTTTTTCATTTCCCCCCAACTTCGAATTTTTCTACTTTTGTTCTTTTGTCTTTCTCTTTGATTTAAATTTTATATTTTTCTCCAAAAGTTTGAATTATCTTATCCCCTATTTATTTTATTTTATTTTATTTATTTATTTATTTATTTATTTTTAATTCTAAAAATTTGATTTTTTCTGCGGCACCTCTATAGCTTGTTAGGACTTAATCATTCTTGCTTTCGGTGCACATTTTGACCCCTTAGGGATAACGAAGTGCTACCGAAATTTTTGTTTTTCATACTTAGTCTTTTTCCATCATATTTTAACTCCTTGAGGGTAGCGAAGTGCTAGCCAAAATTTTCCATTTTACTTAATCATTATTCTGAACAGCGCACTTCGACCCCATGAGGGTGACAAAATATTGCCGAAATTTTTGAAAAATTCAAAACTTAGTCTTCTCTTTACTCCGCTCCATCTCCTCATTTTTTTATTTCTTTATTTATTTTTCTGAAAATTATAGTTTGCGGCATTTTGAAACTTGGTGTGTTTTTCTTGGTCTCTCCTTCCTCTAAAGCATGAACCTTCCCGCATTCCAGAGGAAGATTCAATCTCCTTCCACTTTTTAATTGCAGGTTTTTGTCAACGGATAGTGGGCGATTCCATTTACAATATACCTGTCCATGTTTTAGCGAGAGATACGTCTTCATTTTGCACATATGGCAAGTAGTGGAGTGTGACCCATAGCCACGCACTTAAGCTCATCTTCCTATCCGTCGTCAGGATGCACGTAAAACATGCGGAAAGTCACCACCATTTTGGCGGTCATCTTCATCGGGGCGATCCTTATCGTGACGTTTATCGATCTTATCACAACAATCGTGGTGATCACTTCAGTCGCCATCTTGGATCTGATAGACGCGTGATCCGTTCGTCTCGGCACCTTCTTTTTCCAAGGTTGGTGACCGTTTTCATTTTTGGCAACGCATTCACCCATATTCTAGCGAAAGATTCATTCTTATTTTGCACATTTTAATAATGGGTGATCGCGCTGCTCGTTTCAGCTCTGGTGTTGTTTATTGTCGGGCTTTTTGGTAGAGGTCCTGACACCAGTTGCCTGCGTCAGGGGCTCGCCGCTATTCACTAGTGATTTTGTCACTCTTCGTGGTCAGGATCGTGGTCGTCATCCTCACTACGTGTTTCTTCGTCAAGTTCATCACTTCCCTTTCACAGGCATAGAGAAGACTATACAAACATAGTCAAATTGTCGACCAAATACGTGGGGTGGTGGTACGTAGATAACATGTGCGGGCACGAGGAGGAGAAAAACAAATGAGATCGTGAAAGAGAGGGGAGAGGGAGGTGCCAGAAGAAGTCAACGAAGTAAAGGAATTGAGGTTTTTATCTCAAATGCACTAACCCCTCCCAACCACGATCTGTCGTAAGGAACTCGAGTGTGGAGGCAGACGCATACCTGGTCATGATGTTGGTCAGCATGGTCGACATATACATGTAATTCGGTTATTGCGGCTGACACCGGTAGGTTGTTCTGCCACATCACAGTAAAGAGTAGAGTAGTTGAATAACCGCAGTCTAGGTACCGAGCACTGTAAAAGGAAAAAACTTCGATCGAGTTATGGCGGTGGCAATAATCTGTTTTCGTTGATAGTTGAACTCATTGTTTTGGTTCTTCATCTCAGGGCATGGAGGGGGCAACTGCCGTTTGCTGTGCTTACTGTGTGCTATTGAGGCCTCCTACTGCACACAGTTGTTGTGTGGTGCTATGTTGAGCGACGCTGTGTATGTTGAGCTTACTGTGTGGTGCTGTGTTTTTGTCATTTTTGTGTGTTTTTGCTAAATTCATCATTGCGTCTTGTTGTGCCTTTACTAAGTACTTGTTGGGCAATTGTCATGAGTTCGTTGTGCACATGACTGCAAGGGGGCAATTGCTGCAACTTGCAGGTCCGTCAGGGAACCATTATGCTGGGTTTTGGCCGAGGGTTGGTCGTCTCCACTACGTTTCGCCACCATTGCGGGGCCCTTAGGAGAGTGAAGATAACAAGGCCGTCTCCACGTGAGTCTGAGTGAACCTTTTCCCTAATCTCAAAAAACTGACTTTCTTACTTGTGTCTTTCTTGATCTAAAGTTCAGTCTGTGTTCGAGAGAGGAAGGCGGCGGGTGGGATTGCAACCCGTAATCCGCATCGAGACCCTGTTGGAGGTCAACCCAATGATTGCGGGAGCTCTGTCGAAGCCCAGACGGGGTTATGGAGGCAGGGAATACTCAGATATAACATCGTTTTCACACATGATCCTGTATTCCCCTAATTCTATTACCTTATATTTTTGGTTGAACATATGATTGAAATTATTTACCTTTAACTTTATTTTGCATATATCTTATTGCAGGATTATTATGAATTGAAAGGAATGCGATGTGTATGAAAGTCAAATCCTTTATCTGTTTCAACTAAGAAAAAGGAAACGGGAGAAGGTTGGAAGAATGCGTTTTGATTGCGTTTAAACGGGTCAAGCAAAAACTGAATCCCTATAAGTTGAGTGATTGAGTGTTGTGTTTTTATTTTATGTTTGTTGGGTTGAATGAATGATTATTAAGGACATGATTGATCCTAAGTTGGACGGTCCAGTCACTTGTTTCCTTTGAGGGTTTCTGAACAGGAGGATGGATACCCTAAGTTGGGAGGCTCAGTTCCCGATGTTTATTTTGGTTTGCTGAAATAGAATTGGGGATATTCTAAGTTGCGTGAACCCAGTTCTATGTGTTTTCTTTTGAGGGGGACAAAGGCATGAGACTAGGCGTACCCCTAAGTTAAGGAGGCCTAGTCATGAGCTATGAACTTAACGGTGAACCGAAGTATAAAAATTGATATGTATATTATATGCATTTATACCATCTGGCAGGTTGGGCACCCTAAGTTGGGAGTTCCAGTCAATAAGTCGTGTAGAAAAAAAAAAATGAAGAGAAACAAACTAAGAGTATAATGTAAAGTTACCCCGAACAAACTGAATGTATCCCTAAGTTGGGGCAGTTCCGTCCTATACCGGTGATAATATAAAAAAAGACAGAGAGTTAGTATAAAATTTTCTTATTTTAAACATAAATAAGGCAAGATTGGATGTCTCCCTAAGTTGGGTAGGCTAATCGTTTGCCTAAGAATAAATAAATTATAAAGTTTGTGAAAAGGTATTTATAATTGTTTAAATTGTTGTTACAGAGGCAAGCGTACCCCTAAGTTGAGGCAATTTAGTCATACGTCGTATATAGCTTTATTTAGGCAAATCGGGCGTACCCCTAAGTTGGGGCGGTCAGGTCATATTGCCTTATATATCTTAAATTATTTAGGATAACTAGGAGAACCCCTAAGTTGGGGCAGCCTAACGATATGCCTTTTGTCGTTATGTTATGTAGGTTGGGTGTAACGTTAAGTTAGGACAGTCTGACCATTCGTTGTTTGTTTTTATTTAGGCAGATTGGGCATACCCCTAAGTTGGGGCAGTCTAATCCTACGTCATACGTAATTTTTACTTAAAGTTGACTAGGCATACCCCTAAGTTGAAACAATTTAGTTTTATGCTTCATGTTGTCAGTTAAGCAGAAGTCGGGCGTACCCCTAAGTTAAGGCGGTCTGGACATATGATTTATGTTCACCGTTTATGTTGGGTTGGGCATAACCCTTAGTTGGGGCAGCCTGGTCATACGTTTTTCAGTCATATAAGCAAGGCATACCCCTAAGTTGAGACAATCTAGTTGTGTGTACCCTATTCACAGTCTGATCTTATGTCATAGGAAATGGGGTTTTACAGAGGATTAAAAAAAGTGAAAGATTAACGAATTACTTGGCTAAAGCTAATTTGGGATTGAGAGAGATGTTGATTATGCATGTTTGATTGCGCCCACTCGTTTGGGGCATCTCTTAATAGATTTAGTTGCCCAGATGCTCCCCGAGTGTTGGAGTCATAGATAGACTGGAATAAATGGTGGGAAGAGAAGCTTGGGATTAAATAGGTTTGACCTTACTAGGAGTTTATATGAATCTATTTTTCATTCCAAAGGTTTACGTTTGGTCGCAGGCAGAAAAGTTTCATGAACATTCCCCATGTTGAAAATCATTCAAGGAACTCAAATATATTCAGTCTGAGGTTAAACCTTGACTTATATATTTTTTGTGTATGTCTGCTTCCTACCTTAAGTTAAGAGAAAAAGTTATGGGTGCCTCTTAGTCTAAGTATCACAAACGCGAAAAATCATCCATAAAAAAAGTCGTTCTAAAAAATTAAGTAAGTTCGGGAGATCAACGCCTCAAAGTCCGAGGTTCTAACGGGTTAGTCTTAAACGTTCTACCGCGTGCATGCCTATGCTACAACGATCGAGAAGAACACCCTCGACCGACCTACCTCTACGATTGCAAGTAAAAGTCTTCGCAAATGAGTCAGTAACTCAGCAGGGATACACCTATCTACCCCTCAAGTAGAGGTAAGTTGTACCTCACGAAGCTATGTCTTGTGGCAGAGAGTCACGAGAGGTATAGCTGGCGCACATGGTCGGAGTGGTATCTCCGTTGACTCTACAATTACCTTACTCTTGTGTGACGCAACTTTGAGGTCACTTACCACAACGTGTGAGACCGTCACGATCGACAACGTGTATGCGAGTGTCTGTGGGACATGCGCGACTTCGTAGCACAGATCGCGCGACTATAACAATTTCTCTCTTAGACAAAGTGTTCGACCTTGGTTAAATCTGGGTTCGTTATTGTGGACACTGCCTTTCCCCTTACTCTGTTTTATTACTATTTAACGAGTTTATTGTTGTTATGTGGCTGAATGTTGCTTCTTCTTGGCCTTATGCTCCATGTTTTGATTGTCATTGTGTGGAATGATTCGACTATGTGCTACGTGGAGACTGGTAATTTGCAAACAGAGTTGTGCAACTGCGCCCCTCGAACTCTGATTCTGAGCTCTGTGAGACCCGTTGTCGAATGATCGTCCATAGTCGGGATCCTTCGTATACCCCTGCACCGTTCCAACCAGTGTAGAGGCGTCGTAGAGTATAGCATGAAGTTTAACAATACTTTTTGAATGAGCTAGACGTTGTTTGTCTACCGTTTTGTTCCTCGCCATCATTTTTCAACCATAATCAGAACTGCATGAAAGATTTCCATTTCGATTTGAGACTTGACACTCACTTTTTCCTAAATTCTTAGCATACCCCCGTTGTGGGTTTTTGGGACCCTTTCCACATTTAGTCCACTCCGTGAAGGAAAGCAGCGTAGGGCGTGAGGTTGGTATCCGAGCCAACACGTGTCGGTTCTTTATCAGTTAACGTGTTGGTGACAAGATAAAGAAGACTGTATTCGACCCTAGTTGTCTAGGCGAAGTCCGCCTGTTACTCGCAATCGTTCTGCAGTAGAGGGTAGGAGAATAGTTGCATTAGAATATTGGATTAGAAAATTTTCTACATTGTAATCTTCTAGTGGCCTTTGGTCTCTTCTTGGTTTGTTGAGGTTTCATGGTCGTGAGGTTATTTCTAGTTGTGCGGCTTGCTCAGGTATGGAGTGGTTATTATCTTCAGTTTGTTCGGCTTTGAGGTCTTGTGTTTTCCTTCTTTCCTCGGAATGAGGTTCAGGACAATGGTCTAGATTTGGCCATATCGTGCGTGGAATATAGCTTCTCATCACTGAAGCTGGGAACGGTCCCAATAGTGACTTGTTTCTACTCCGGGTTGCATTGTGGAGGGATTCCCACCCTCCCCTTTTTCCGTTCGCAATTTGCAAAATACCCCCATAAGTTGAGATATATGCCAAAATGCCCCTAAAAGATGTGAAAAGAGCGGAATGCCCCTCTGACAAAAGAGATATTTTTTTGAAATACCCCTGATGTCCGTTGAACTTTGGAAAATGCCAAGTACTTGCCAACTTTTCCAAGACCCTATTGCAAAAGTCCAAGGCCTTAACGCTGTGGTCCAGATTGAAAATTTGCACACCAGCCTAACAGGGTGCATAACTCAAAGATTTTGGCCCAAAAGGGCATTACGTTCTACCCACATCTTTCAGGGGCATTTTGTCACCTATCACAACTTCTGGGGGTATTCTGCAAATTATCCCTACAAAAATTTAAAACTAATTTTTGTAAAGAAAAAAAACAAAGAACTGCCCTTTCCGTTGTGGACAGCGCCCAGAGGAGAGCGCGCGCTACGGCATGTCCGTATCCGTAGACTCTGGTTTGCGCTGCTGAGAAAAGAACAGGCAGGCGGAGCAGCGTACGGGCTGCGTGCAAACGGGCGAGCGGAAGTACTCTCTCTCTCTCTCTCTCTCGCTCTCACACACATATCAGCCGTGTTGTGAGTGAAGACGTCCCAGAAAGGAAATAGGTGGGTTCGCGCAGCACGGAGAAAGCTCTCTCTCTCTCTCTCTCTCTCTCTCTCTCTCTCTCTCTCTCTCTCTCTCTCTCTCTCTCTCTCTCTCTCTCTCTCTCT
>BFEA01000229.1:878923-888973 GCA_003427395.1 Chara braunii
TGCTCCATCCATCCGTCCATTTGTTTATGGCTACGACTCCATTTTTTGTGGGGGTGCTGTGTTGCAAGCGGGACAGAATTTGTGCACGGCCGCTATCGGAAGGGCTAGGCGGGGATGATCCCGTAAATTGCGGAGATGCAGGGGGCGAAGGATCACTAGGTGGAGGTCAGGTGCCTGATCAGTCGGGGAGCATAAGGTAAAAGCCTGCGCCCAGAAATGGAGGAACAGAGAGGAGAAGGTCGCCATCGAGATTTTGATGGGCTGGAGAAGCAGGAGAAGAACGGTCAGGATGTGGCATCAGGAGGATGAGAGGTCGGGATTTGGTCGGTCAGGATGGGGATGCGGCCACGGAGGAAGCACAGGGAGAGTCAGTCACCGGGATAGGGTGAAGCATGAAGCCGAGATTGCAGGCGTCAAGGAGGGGTCGGAGGGAAGACGTCGTGGAGGATCCTAACGTAAATGGCAGGAGACTGTAGGACCCCAGTTTGTGAAGTAGGGGATGCATTGGGCAGCCCGGATTACAAGTGGGCGGATCACGATATGGTATGGAGTGGCACAGAAGGTATCACTGTTCACCAATCAGGGTGAGCATGCAGGAACCGATGAAGGGCAGGAGAAAGAACCCCAAGGCAGCAGGGGATGGATTGCAGGTCGTGGATTGGGATCCGGACAAGGTGGCGAGGAAGAGATTGGAAGGGGGAAAGAGGGGCTCAGCGTGGAGGGAGGGGAGAGGTTGTAAAGAAAGGAGAAAGCAGGATAACGAGGAAGGGCCTGAATCACGAGAGAGAGAGGGTGAATGTGGATATGCAAGTGATGGAGGATATCAGTGAAGAGAGAAAAGAGCGGCAGACAGAGCAAGAGAGGAAAGGGCATACCAGATACGCAGAGGCCACATTTAGTATTTGAGGAAACGGGTGGAGAAGGACGGTAAAAGGGAGGCACCGGACACAGGACAAGGAGAGAAAAGAAGAAAGACGAAAGAAGAAAGAAGACAAGCAATGGCCGATTGCTCCTTAGAACTGTCAAATATTACAAGTAAATTACATGCGTGTACTCATGCTCGAAAAACGCGCACGCGTTCCTCTACGTTTCAACCGGGTGCGCTCCGGTCTCATCAGGAGGCTAACCACAAACCCCGCGCCTTGCGGCCCACCAGTAGGACGAGGAAAAGCGGATTGGTGGGGGAAGCTTGGGAGGGGGGTGAAGGGCACGAATCGAATCATGGAATCGAACAGGCGGAAGGGAGGGAATGGAGAAGGAAGAAAGAGAAAAAAACTAGCGGGTAGAGAGAGAGAGAGAGAGAGAGAGAGAGAGAGAGAGAGAGAGAGAGAGAGAGAGAGAGAGAGAGAGAGAGAGAGATTTGGGGGTGGCTCGAGGAGGGAAGGAGGTTCCGTTTTCAGTTTTCTTTGGCTGCTGTGTGTTGGAACTCTTTTGCTATATCTGTGACGTGCAGACGCGCTGTACGAGCGGTCCCTGCGAGAAAATGAACGAAAATGAACGATGGGTGTGGCGTGTATGGCATCATTTCCTTTTCCACTGCGTCAGCAATTGGTTGTTTAATGGAGAATGTTTGAGCGTGTGTGTGTGGCGTGTACCACATGGCGCATGCGATATATTTTTTTTAATCCACGCGCGCGCGCGCGCGCGCGAGAGAGAGAGAGAGAGAGAGAGAGAGAGAGGGGGGGGGGGTATCTCCCATCTCCTCCTATTTGTCCTTCTCAATCCTTCCTTCTCCTCGTAGTCGTCCTCTTCATCGGGTTCCTTTCAACCCATGCTCATCGTCGTCCGGCCATCAACCCGCCCTGGTGGCCTCCTCCTCCACCTGATGGGCCACGTCGGTCGTCTGTTGCCTGCGCACACTGTTTTTTTTTTTTTTTTAATCCGCATGCATCCGACGTTGCACGTGCGTGCGTTTTTTTTTTTTTTTTTTCTAAATGTCCGTACGCACCCGACCTTGCACGAACGAACTGCAATTGATGTGTTTAATGGAGATGCGACGTGAGACAGAGAGGGAGGACCGGAAGATGGAGGAAGGGAGGTCTTGCAGCCACGGCTGCATGAACGAGCATCAGTCCATATTAAGGGCAGGGCACACTCAAAGCCATGCTAATGGGACTCTATCTGGCAATCTGGCAATATGACAAACGGTACCAGGAAAATAGGCAAAGGAGTAACAAAATATGGAAGAAAACGAAGTTCATAGGTATTCTGAAATAGAAAGATCAGGTCTACCGAAATAGAAAGGTCAGCGAACGACGCACAAAGGCTGTTCACAGAGCAGCTCACATAGCACCCCACAGAGCAGTGCACACAGCAGCACACATAGCAGCACGCTTAGGAGCACACATAACAGTGGACATAGCACCACACATAGCAGCAGCTGCAGCACACATAGCAGCAGGCATAGAAGCATGCATGGCAGCAGGCATACCAGCACAAATAGCAGCACACATAATGAACAATGTACCAACAAATACACTGTTCAGATGACAGCATACATAGCAACGCACATAGCACTACACATAGCATCGCACATAGCACCATATATAGCATCATCGCACATAGCACCAGAGATAGCATCATCGATGTATGAACGAAGACATTGTTCACATAGCAGCGGACATAGCAGTGCGCATAGAAGCTCACATAGCACCACACCACAGCACCACGCGTAGCACCACACATAGCATCACACATAGCACTGCACATAGTACCGCACATTGCACATAGCGTGTGCATAGCACCGCACAGAGAACCACACATAGCACTGGACATAGCGCCACACACAGTGGTTCACATAGCACCACACATAGCGCCGCACATTGCACCGCTCATTGCACCGCACACTGCACCACTTTTAGCAGATAGCACCACACATAGCACAGCACATAGCACATGGCGGCACGCATAGCAGTACACATAGAAGTACACATAGCAGCAGGAGTAGCAGCACACATATCCTCACACATAGCAGTCGGCATAGCAGCATACATAGCACAAATAGCAGGACACATAGCAGGAGAGATAGCAGCATGCATAGAAACACACCTCGCAGCACGCATATTAGCACACATAGCAGCACACATAGCGGGAGAGATAGCAGCAAACGTAGCAGCATACGTAGCAGCACACCTAGCAGCACGCATAGCAGCAAACATAGTGAATGAGGTACCCGTAGTGACACTGTTCAGCACACATAGCACCATGCATAGCACGCATAGCGGCAACATAGTGAACAACGCAGGAACAAAGACTGTTCGCATAGCAGTTACATAGCACAACATATAGCACTGTTCACATAGCAGTTACATAGCACAACATATAGCACCGGACATAGCACTGCACATAGCACCACACATAGCAGCGCTAGCAGCGAACATAGCAGTGCACAGCTAGCGCACATAGCAGTAAGCATAGCAGTGCACATAAGGGTAACCACGCATAGCAGCACACATAGCAGCGCACATAGCAGCACACATAACAGCACACATAGCAGCACACATAGCAGCACACATAGCAGCACACATAGCAGCACACATAGCAGCACACATAGCAGCACACATAGCAGCACACATCCACGCACATAGCGCCGCACATAGCCGCACACATAGCCGCACACATAGCCGTGCACATAGCCGCACACATAGCCACACACAGAACAACACACATAGCAGCGCCTAGCAGCACACATAGCAGCACTCATAGCATTACACACCTCACATAGCACTGCATATAGCAACGCTCATAGCACCACACATAGCACTGCACATAGCACCACACAGTGCACCACACAGTGCACCGCACATTGCACCGCACATTGCACCACACAGTGCACCACACAGTGCACGGCACATAGCACATAGCACCGCAGGGCTCGGTTTTCCACATAACATACGCTCCCTTTGTGTGTCCTCTTTCATCTCCTCTTTTTTTGTCCATGTTCTATGCAAGGTTCCTTTTTGTTTTTCAAGTTTTCACTGCTTATTTGCCCTCTGCAGTACAATACCAGTCAAGTGCCTCGCAGTTATACATTCGCTGTCGAACACACTGAATTTAACTTTTTCATTCGCTCATCAATTTTTCACTTCTGCAGGCTCAGATGTGCTCCCTCCCCCCCTAATTGGATCATCATCAATACTCCTTTTCTCACATGGGCGGAGCTGTGCTCGCTGTTTTCCAACACCTCAAGGCCAAAACGCCATTCTTTCTCGAAAAGGTTGCATGTACTGGATTCATCTACATTTGTTTTCCAACGGTCGGCCATTATTTTTTTTTTTCACCCTCCTGCATATCGTCCATTTCTGTTCCGGTATTCACAAGCTATTGCAGGTTTCAGACGCACCAATTTGAACACCATCAATACCTCTCCGTGGTCTACTACGTATGCCAAGAGCATGTCAACGTTATCGGCTTCAACGACTCCATTTAAACACTGCAATTTCCCAACTGGTTCTACAAAATTACATTTTCAAATTTTCACGCCTGCCAATGTCTGACGAGTGACAAGTGACCACGGCATTGTATTCGCAAAATGAATGCACAACAACAAACATTGTCATGCAACCAATGTTGGGAAACTGTTTCAACCACTATCCACCATGTCTACAACAGTCGCCTGTCCTGCGGCATTGCGCCCCGATTCTGACATCGTCAATCTGCTGATAACATTCAGCATGTACGTATGTTACCATACAGTTTTCTCATGCGCAACCCTTATGGTTGTCTCAATTTTGTTCACAATCATGTAATTGGAACTCAATTGCAAACACTGCTTCCTGTTGTTAAAAGTATCAGATATCCATGTCGCAGGAACCAAGGATCACCATGAAGAACAACAGCAATGCAGCGCAAGACTGAAATACACAGATCTGACTCATCGGATTGAGAATAGAACGCATACATCCATCATCAGTCGTGCATGGGTGCACATAGTGCTCATACATAGAAGATAGCTGCCATGTCTCGGCACATCCACAAACGAAAGGAGATGGAGGAAGAGATGAAGGAGGGGAGAAGGAAGGGGAGACTGCAACTTGAGAGCCCAGCAAAAGAATAGTCTCCACAATAGTTCCCCAAAGTCTCTGTCCAGACTACAAGATCGGAGTCTGGGCAAATAGCCCGAGTAGTCACCAAGTCTCAGCTCTCTCTCTCTCTCTCATAGTAGAATATGTTGAAGAGATGGATAGGGAGGACAGAATCAGAGGAAGAAAGAAGAAGAAGTCTCTCTCTCTCTCTCTCTCTCTCTCTCTCTCTCTCTCTCTCTCTCTCTCTCTCTCTCTCTCTCTCTCTCTCTCTCTCTCTCTCTTAGCCAGATACTGACCAGCAAACGATACAGTCTTGAACTGTGCTGCAGATGGAGCGGCCTGAAGACGATCTCCAGCTATGGTGTCCAACAGGTAAGTCCACAGCTGAGTCCTCTCCTCCTCAGCACCTCCTGGCCTCTACTCCCTGTCCTCCTAACTCTCCCAGAATGCTGCGTCCTGCAGCAGCGTAGTCGCATAGTTCACCAACGCTGCATGCCGAGAATGAGGCTGACTCAGCTATATACAGGGGGGCGGCTACTGGATTGGCCTGTGTCCTGGGCCGTCGAATCGTACTGCCGATCGACAGTCAAGGATGCAGGCCCAAGTCCTGGTCCTGAGTCGTGGCCAAACCGGCCCGCTTGGGTCCCAACCGGACATCTAGGCTCCTCTGCTGAAACAGCAGGGGTGTGCTCACAAGAGGACAAAAATGGGGCTGGACCAAAATGTGGTTTAGCTCGAATCTGAGTAAGCTAGGCCTGAAAACGGCCGCTGGGCCTGAAATCAGGCCAACTGGTCCAGAGGCACTATTGGACTGGGCAAAACTACTGTAACGACACATCCAGACCAGACATTATTCAGTTTGATCTCTCTTATTCAACTCATTGAAATTCAAAGAAATTTATTAGACTTATAGAGTATCAATAGTCTCAAATTCAAATTTAATCTCTTTCCAAACTTCACAAGCAGCAGCTAATTCAGGACTCCACTTGGTAGCCTCTCGAATAATTTCATTACCTTCACGAGCTAAATCTCTTCCCTCATTGCATGCTTGTACGCAAGCTTCCAAAGCTACTCGGTTAGCTACAGATCCTGGAGCATTTCCCCAAGGATGACCTAAAGTACCTCCTCCAGATAGTAATACTGAATCGTCACCAAAAAATTCAGTTAATGCAGGCACATGCAACATGAATTCCACCTCAAGCTACAGGTAATACACCTGGTAAAGAAACCCAATCTTAATCTTGGAGACGTAAATATGTTAACTTTAAAATTGTTTGTATATACAGTTGTAATATTTTTTATATCTTTATTTATYTTTGGTTTCTTATCTAACGATCCGGGACGTAATCTGGAACAGACAAAGATGAACTCAGAACAGACAAAAGACTGAGAGCACGACAAAAATGAACTCAGAAAAATGCAGACGACCCCAAAATAAAATAATACACCCCAAACTCACACTCCACGACCCCTGAACCAATGTCGGTCCCTGGAGGCTGCCTGTGTGGGAGCCATGCATACCACACTGTCCAGCCAGTTTCACACTCTGTCTAATTTCCTTCCTTTCTACTCATGTGATTACTTTCATTTCTCATACTCCAACTGCCACTACTATTTCCAATGTTGTTCTACCTAAATTCTTTGGTGCTGCTCCTTTCTATCACTGTCATTCACGGGAATGCATCTCGACAACAAGATCAGTACCCATTCCATATCCCAATTCCTTTGACCACCACCCCTCTCTGTCTCTCATACTGCTCTTTTTGTCTACGGACTTCTACAATACCCGCTTCCCAAATCCTAGTCCTCCTTTACCTCAACTGCTGCACACGGCTTTCATTATGCCTCTCTCCATCGACTATTTCTCCCTTTCCAATCTCCCTTTTGCTGATGCGGGTGGAGCTGTGCTGAGCCTTCTTGTGTTCGTTATGAATTATTATTGAAGCTTTCATTCTCTTCTCCACTTCTTGTCCATACTTGTCTAATTTCTGGTTAGCCACGGTGGCATTTTCTGAGACCACATTTTGGGTGTGATGAGAACATACAGGGTGATGGCGTTGAGAAGTTTTGTGACTGGGTTCATTACATACTCTTCTCTGTTAGAAGTCTTCCTTGGGTCATGGTTAGGCTCTAGGTGTTTGTTTGGGCGTGTATTTGAGTCCCCCCGCTTCCCACCTTGGAGACTTCCATTTCTTGAGCTTTTCTTCTGTTGCAATCCGGGCCAATTCCGAAGTGCAAAAACACAATGAAGTACAATGCCGTCCAATTGCAAAAAGAAATGAAAGAACTTGAGAGGAGAGAGAGACCAAATCAGAAGAAGAAGAAGAAGAAGAAGAAGAAGAAGAAGAAGAAGAAGAAGATGTACATCAGCAAAAGACCAATGACAATACCCCCTTCTCTCGCCACCAACTCCTCCTTATCTCCCCCTCTCTTATTCAAGCAATAAATAATAATAATAACGATGAATGGCTGAACCAGAATCAACGTCTCAATCCCTCTTCTACTGCCAGAACAATATGAGGTCCACCATAGCCATGACCTTCATCTTCCTCCACCTCCGACAGGTCTGGGCTATGGCGGACTACTAAGGGCCTTGCCCGATGTTCAAAAGACAATGCAAAAGCAGCTATGTCCTCCTCTCTTCAAGTCACCGTGCCCGACTCTGCCTTGAAGCCTTCTTGATGTGGCGCTACCCCACTAGGGGCCTTCCAGATGCTGCACCTACCAAGGAGATGAAGATGGCGCCTACCATAGCCAGGTAAGTACCCCTGGCGCTCTCCTCCCTAGTCTTCTTCTTCCTCCTCCTCCCACCTGGGGTCTTCCACCATAGCTGAGGTGGTCACCGAGGCGCTCCTCTTCCTCCCAGCGCTGCACACTAGCGCTCCTCCAGGCGCTCCAGCAGCGTGACGCCCAAACTTGCATGCAGCAAATGAGGAGCAACTCGCTCTTCCTGGAGATATAGCAGCCTACCAGCCTCTTGGGTGGGGATTTCCAGGCCGCGCGGCCTCCAAGCAACCGGTACCTCCTCCCTTTTGGAGGGAAACATCATTGCAGACCTGATATCTACTCCTACAGGCCCTACACCTACACTACCGGACTCCTACCCCTAAAGGTACTAACACTTTGTCTTCTTCTGCTCGGCCTACCGCTACTCAAGTGCTACCGGTACCGACACTACTCTACTTGAGTGTTCCCTAAGCTACCCCTTCGGCCACTTGAGTGTTGTTTCCCACTGCAACCCCCAAAGTCATGACCACAGGTAAGTACCGGCCGCACGGGCCTTCCAAACAAACAAGTGCCCTGGCGGGCCACACACACACTCAGGCTGACAAGCACTCAGACAGGCACACGGATCAGAGCGCGCACACACAGACGTAGAAAACTCAGCAGAACACGGGAATCTCAGCAAGGCATACATTCCAGCGGCAAAACTCAGAAATCAGCAGTGTTCTCAGTCTGTGTTTTGCAGGTCCTTACTCTTCTTCCACGGGTCATTAAATGTGCACTGTTGCCTTGTATTGTCTTCGTCGTTCCTTGAATTCAGTTTCATGTGGGCACCATCTGACTTTTATGGATGCTTTTTGAAGTCATAATCTCATATCGGAGGTCGAACATTGGGACTTGGTGTGCTTTTGGTGCCTTGTCTGCCTGCAGGTGTTCAACTTGGATGGGGAAGAGCTAAAAGAGACTGATGAATGCGGCATTGGAGACCTGCAATCGGTGCAGGGACGTGGACAGACTGATTGGTCTTCATGACCAGATGATAGATCCCAGCAGTTGTGGTGTGGATAAGGTCAGTGGCTCACTTCTGACAGTAGTTCCCGTGATGTGTGATGTTTGGACTGCAGGAGGATTCCCCATGTCAAGGCAAACATAACTTAGCAGTAGGGGGTGCGAGGCCTGGTAGAGGCTTGGTAACGAGGTAGGAGGTTTGAAGTAGACTTGGAGTTTGGGCTGCTGATAGCTAGGGTTCTGGTCCTTGCAGGCTCCAGAATGATCTGAGCTGCTCATAAGGTTGGCGGTTCTGCTTAATATTGGTTCTTCTAAGTCTAGTTACCCATAACGTTTGTGGTCCTTCTTTCTTGTCCGTCTTATTAGCCCCGCTGAGGCTGTTGATGGACAGTTGGGCTCAATAGGTCCGTGGTCTGTCCATGTTTTTCTAAATTCTCTCCAAATTTCTTCAGTGTTCTCAGCTGAAGCCGGGTAATGGCCCCGTTATCTCAATGTTTGTACAATTTCGTAAGGGACACTGGCCCCAGTTCCCAGCACGTGCTACTCCCCATGAATAGAATGGAGCATTCGTCCCCCCCCAAAAAAATAAATAAATGATAATCTGAAGTGAGGTCATGATGAGAACGTGCAAAATGGTGCGGTCGTATCTTTAGTGTGCTGCCTGTGAAACTACTGCAGCCTCCTCCAAACCTGTTGTGTTGAACCTGCCTCTATAACCACCATGCGGTCCATGCCTATATCATCAGCGGCAAGAACTGGATGTTTCATTTCATGCCAGGTTCTAGCTGTTGGTATTGGGATCCGGCGGCAGGGGTTTGGAGCATGGTTTCCATCCGGATGTCCGGATGTCAAAGTCCTGATCCTGTCTGGATAATTAAAAACAAATTATTAAATTTATTTTCGAAAACTCCGACTTCAAAAGCAAATCAAAAACATATGTAAAAAGTACATGTTATGTAACATTGCAATACAAAAGACTTTTGGGTGAGGGTCTTTGTCGCATGCCTAATCGGCATCGATCAGAACCGAGAACCGGACTCTCAGAGACAATACAAAAATAGCACAGCGGAAAACTGTAATACCAAGATCTGACTCATCATGGACAATGACAGAACCTGACAGCATACATCATCACTCAGAAAGAGGGAGAAGAGACGAAGGGGAGGAGAGGGAGATAGGGAGGATCAGCCACGATAGCACAATGAACCCAGTCTCCAATGTATCCCCAATGTCGCTGCTCATACCATGTCGAGTCGTAATGTCACTGAACTGGGCAATTCCCGAATGTCACCAA
>BFEA01000229.1:907484-919065 GCA_003427395.1 Chara braunii
ACACACACACACACACACACACACACACACACACACACACACACACACACACACACACACACACACACACACACACACACGCGCGCGCGCGCGCGTGCGCACACACAAAGGAAGGGGAGGTCGAGACGCGACGAAAGTGGATGGTGATGGCGACCATCGCCGTCCAACCGTCTACCCACGACGAACCACCGCCGCCATGTGATTCCAGCCTACCGGTCGTCGGCGAAACAACATGCGCGACCTCACACCGACAACCGGAGGGGGGGGGGGGGAATTCAGGAAAATAAAAGAACCACGGCCCTTGCGACCACACACACACGCCCAAAGTTTTGTCCGTGGCTCGGTCGGTACTGGAGGCCGATAGACCAAAAGTGGAAACGTTACCGGTAGCCGAAACAAAAAAAAGAAAAATCCCCGACAAGTGCCACGGGACACAGGCAAATTCGGCTTGCGGTGTATTTCTGGGTCCGGCAAAAACAGGCTCGGAGTGACTAGTGGTTTAAGAAAAAGAAAGAAAAAAAAATGATGAAATGGGAAAATAGCGGGCCTCGGGTGGGCCTCCGACCTTTTCAGATGGCCGAAACGAAACGACCGCCGCCGATCAGATTTATCAATGGCAGGCGTTGTCGGGCCCGGCCTCCGAATTTTCAGGAGTTTGGGAAAACTGTCAGTTTTCCCTAATTTCCCAACATTGGGCGAGGTACTAGTGGTTTAATATGTTTTATTTCGATGCAGGGTGTGTTGCTCGGCAACCCTGCACACACACACACACACACACATGTGTGCGCGCACAAACACACCAACACACGTGCACACACACATAAACAAACACGCACACACACACATACACACATACACAAGTGCGCGCAATGTCGAGTGCATTTGTCCTGCAGAGGGACCTCTCGATCGCATCATGTAGGATTTAGCAGGACTTATCGGATGTAGACAAAGATGGAGCTTTTGCCACTCTGGCCGAGTACGTTGGCCATACCTCTTGCGAACCCTTACGACAGGATAGGGTCATGCAAGGTTCAACTTACCTCTACCCAAGGGGCTGTCAGCTTCCTTAGGTAGGTGTATCTCCACTGAGCTACTGAGCCACATGTGAAGGCCTCTTCATACGCAATACGTAGAGGTGGCCCAGTTGAGGGCGTTTCTTATTTCGATTGTAGTAGAGGGTACGCGTGGTCAACGCCCGAATTGGATCCGTGTGCGAACCATCGCTTGAGGCGCGGATCTCCCGAGTGTGATCCTACGCCTGTTGACTAGGACAACCAATTTAACCACGCGATACTTTTCTTAGCAAACGTTTTCAGCTCAACCCATAACTCTTCGATACGCGAATAAGTAGGCGTCACGCACGAGACTTTGAATAAGGCGACGCATGCCTCATCATATCAACTAGTCATGCTGGAATACGTAAGCAGTCACAATGATGGCGTATGATGCAGTGCCCATAACCATGCGATCCCTTTTGAAATATGGGATCGCATTCGACGTTCAGGTATTGGCCGAAGTGCTCGTTGAGAGGTCACTCCCTTAACGATCGTAGAAGCAGACTGAGCACTCTGCCATCTTCTGCACCCTGTTGTGTCCCAAGCAAGACAGGGTAAGATGACGTTGAGGGCAAAAGGGAATTAGAGTGGTGGTGAGTTGTCTGACGCATCACAAGCAGCACGCTAACACTTCTACGTGAGACTCTATTGTTCCACCAAAATGAAATTAACAAGCAGACTTGAGGGGATCTCCCTTCTTCTACCTGATTCACTCAAACCTCCCGTATGGTCAAATAAACCGCACGGGTACACAAAATATAACTATAGTGGGTCATTAGACATGAGACGATCACTCTCACAATCACAATGCCACCTCCTTTCAATATGCAAGGGACCGCAAACAAAGTCAAGTCCCGAATCCAAATACAAAGATACTTGCAGTCATACACCAAATTCAACATCGAAAGGGTTGAACTTCTGCTGCTCTCTACACTCACACCCCTCTCCTTGTTCACACAAGCCCCAACCTTTGTCCAACCTTCCCCAAAAGAAAACACTCAATCCTTTTGTAAATAGCCATTTAAATAAAGTCCAGGTAAATACCCAATAGAACAATTCAGTCCAGAGGGGCTAAGACTTTAGGTTGAGTCGCGAGAGTGGGTCAAAGTTAAGTCGTAAATCGACATGTTATCAAATGATAACAGAAGTAGTTGATCCTTGTAGGATCAGGCTGAAACTAGTCAAGCCTTGAATTGAATCGAAAGAAAGGGACATGCAATACAACACAGGCCAGTACCGAAGCTACACTTAAGCATATGGAGGATAAACCTCATATCACAACTTATCCTAAGATTCCTAACGCCCTTTTATCTAATCTTAGCCCATTTCTGGTCAGCACCATAAATTAGTGAAATTTTCGACAACACTTCCCCTAGATAGGGTGGATTGCCAAAATTTACATAACCAAAAATAAATTAACTCCTCAAATATAAGAAAAATTTCGCCAGCACTTCCCCTAGAGAAAGTGACTTCCCATAATTTATATAAGGCTAAATATGAAATTTAAAATAAAACTTCGACTTTACAAAGTCAAGTTTGTTTAACTCCTTAAATTAGTAAAAATTTTGAGAGCAGTTCCTCTAGAAAAGTAAGCTCCTAAGATTTTATTAAGTCAAATATGAAGTCAAAACAATTTTGACTCTGTAAGGATAAAATTTTGACTACTCCTATCGCTTCAGCACATAGCGAGCATCGAAAGCAATTAAAATTTGACTAACTCCTATCGCTCCAGCACATGGCGAGCATCGAAAGCAACTACCTATCGAAATATAAAACTCAAACCAACTCACAAGTAGATGCATACAATCAAGGTAAGTACTCTCACAAAATTTCAAAGTTGTTTTCACATAACATTCGTCGATCTCTCAGATGATTAACCATTTACCCCAATCTTAGAGTTAGGACATTCATCTTAGAAATAATGTCAAACTTTGCCTTAGTTATACACGAACAGGTTGCATAATTGCTTCCCTTTTCTTTGGGCATGTGACTAGACAATTCATCTTAGAAATAATGTCTAGTCATCCCTGAACTGTTTAATAGACAAGTTTTAAATACCTTTTTGCACTTTGTCTTCAAAGTGGATGTAAGACTGAGCCATTCGTCTTAGAAACAATGCTTAGTCTTGCCAAGTTACCTTCGATTATATTCTTAATTAATACTCTTTTTTTAGTGATATGTGCAAGGAATATGAGCGAGAGCGATAGACAGAAATCCAAATTGCAAAATCACGAAGTAGTCCAGATAGTCATGTACCAAGCACTGGCAAGCAGAAATCACAATGCACTAGGATACCATCCAAATAAGAGCAATACAATGAACTCAAAGGTCAATGCTGACCGTCTTTGGACACACCATCATAGTACCCACTCCTACCGATTGGCGCCCAGCGCCCTACCTACACTACTCAACCTATCTAGCCTATTTACGTTCTTGCAACAAGATCACATCGAAGTTAAAGACCAATGTATGTGACGCCGTCACCAATGCCGACCGCCTGCATACACCAGGTACGAATCTGTATCCTCCCCTCATCACACCTTGTCTCCCCACTGCACACGCCTCCTACTCGAAGACCACCATCGCCATCACCTGCACGTGCCCAAGCAGCCCGACTATGGCCGCCGCGCGCCAGCCGCTAGTGCTGCTCCCTCTCACCTCTAAGCGCCTGCATGTGCCCCATCCCGCCAACACTGAATAGCACTCACGCGACACAGCAGCAACGTGGCCGCAATGCCTCAACAACCCAAAATGCCATGCCCCAGGGCGCTCACTTTCCTTTATGAAAGTGAGCCTCACTTCTGCCTGCATTGGACCTGGCGTGTAGGGGCCCAGTAACTTCAGGTTCGCCCAAAGTATCTGCCCCCAGGCCCAATTTCAAATACTGGTCTGGCCCTTGTGCAATTAGGCACGTCCAGGTAGCCCACAAGGCTCTAAGTGTTTGCCGCAATCTCATTGGCTCATGGTAGATGTGTGGCGACAATGCTGCATTCTCTTTTGTCCACAATCGTTGAGTGATGTGTCGGCCTCTCACTCCGTGTGCCCAGGGTGCAACCGCCTGAGCCCTGGGCTCAACTGTCCCACGTAGCAGCTGCTTCTGGAAGAAGCGAGTGAAAGGCTCACATTGCTTTGTAGCCAACTGGCATGCTGCAACTGTCTGATGCCCCACTTATGAAACATGGCAAAAACATGCCTTGCAATTCTGCAGGGCCACCTTCACCTATGACTTCAAACAGATAAGTTTAAATTTCACACACAATCTCCTTTACTAAGTTCTGAATGGAAGAAATAAGCAAGTAGGGATTCAAACATAAAATTCAATCAGACTTTAGAAATAGGGGTTCACACAGAGAGAAAGAGGCTTCCCACTAAGTTCCCTGCCTCCATAACCTCGCCTAAGTTTCAACAAGCTCCCGCAATCGGTGGGGCAAACCTCCCACAAAGGCCTTTGCACAGATTACGGGTTGCAATCCTGTCTGCCGCCTTCCTCTCCAAACCGATTAACTAGACTTAGAGTAAGAAGGACATAAGAAGACGTTATTGAGTCTCTCACATACAAGGAGGGTGCTCTCAGACTTGCATGAGAGGGCCTTGTTGTCTTGATGCGCCTGAGGGCCCCCACGATGGTGGCGAATCACTGATGTACCAGCCCAAACACTTGAACCGCAACGACTGCTAAGTGGAAATGTAGCAATAGGGCTCCAAATTGCTGGTGTTCCTATAGAGAACAGGATGTGCTCTATTCGAACGCAGACTCAAACTAGGAGCTCTGCTGCAGCCTGATGAAGAAGATTGCCGCCATTCAATGAAACACTCATCAAGTGTATGGACTACAACGGCCTCTAAGAGAAAATGCAGGTGTAAGAAACTAAGAGAACACGGCCCTGTTTTCTCATGCGTAGTAGCAATCCCCCTTTTCTCATCAGCAAAGCAGCCTGCGACCTTAGCGGCTGCGCAGCAGAAAGCTCAACAACAACAGTTTGGCACAACAAGCGCATCGGGGCCATAACAGCAGCGCAACCATAATGAGCAAAATGCCCAGTAATAGCCGCGGAATGCACAGCAACAGTGCTGGTACCAAGACTCGCTGTTATACAGCAGAGGGAAAGCACATCAACTACATAGCAGAAGCTTAGCAATGATAGCAATGGAAGACACAGTAATAGCAGCCACCCGCAATAGGGGCTTGTCTGCAGCTGCTTGTCAACAACAACAGCGATAGCCTCATCAATTGCAGCACGGGTTACCATTCAGCAACAGATTGAAGATCAGCAGTTAGGGTGTAGGGGTGGTATACGGGGTATTGGTGGGGGAGTATTGGGGGGAGGATATTTTAGGGTGTTGGGGGGTGGTTTGGGGGTGTTGGGGAGGTGTATGGGGGTATTGGGGGCGGGCATGGGGGTGTTGGTGGGGTTATTTGGGGGTTATGAGCTCCCAGAAAAAAAAAATGAGGATGTTTTTTTTTTTTGCAGGGTGCTGACAACCCCCGACCGGTAGGTGCTGACCAGCCGACCAGTCAAGGAGTGCAGACCGTTTGCGTATGCAACACTGCAACTTACCCTAAAAAGATCAGATTTTCGTTTCTACTCACGTTTTTCAAATAGAACACCCCTTTGAATATAACGCCTGGGGTTTATATATTCGAATAGAACGCCCGGACATTATATTGGAATGTTCCATGGTCAGAGTGCCTTGTAGAGGTAGTATACATGGGTTTTGAAGGACGGGAAGGGGGGTATACATGGGTTTTAAAGGGGGTTGAAAAGGGTTTTGACTTCCAAGGGGTATGTTTCGGTTTGATTTTTTGTTTTTATTTTCCGAGTTTATAAGGCATTCAGAAGTGACCCTCAGCGAAACGTCGGTCGCATTGCAATTCTGGACAACATATTTTTTTTAGAGAATGTTTTGAATTTTTTTTTCCCGGAATTTTGGGACCCAACCAAAGTTGCCACCAATTTACTGAATGTAACACCTGGGCGTTATAAAGTAATATAAACGAATATAACGCCTGGGCGTTATAAACGAATATAACGCCCGGGCGTTATTTTTTGGGTGAAGATGGGAGGTCTCACATCCCAACCCTGCTAGGTTACAGAGCAGCGTTACGCGCCCCAGCTCCGACCATCGTCATCCTGATGGTAGCCCACAAATGGCCACTGGAATGCCTTCCACCCTCAGGACTTCCCCAGGTCTCTCTACCACCTCATGCCCCCGCCTAACTCAGGTTACAGGGCAGCATAACCAAACCCCAGCACCTGCCAGTGTCGTTCTGGCATCGGCCCTTGTAGGATTAGACGTAACAGTATCGACACGGCATCAGATAAACTGCTTATGCGTGTCATCTTTGTGCAGGGGCCATGCTAATCTTCTCTATATCGTTCCAATTTTAACGGATGTCCTGGAGGACAGAACTCGTTTCCTTTAGTTCTAGGTATTTTTTATTTACCTTGGCCCCCCTCTGTCCCCCAACACTGTGCCCCACTTTTATATGTCTTGTAATGTGGCCCGTGCTGTCTTATTCTGCTTGATGTGGTAACCAGTGACTTACGGATTGCTTTACAGAGGCGTCAACTCATTGCAAAGGTCGAACATTTGGACTTAGTGTGCTTTTGGTGCTGTGTCTGCATGCAGGTTTTCTCTACGTTGGAGGAGGCCAAACAGAATGGGAAAGAACTAAACACGATTGTGATGAATGCTGCACTGGAGGCCTGCATTCAGTGTGGCGATGTGGACAGTGCAATTGGTCTCTATGAGGAGATGATAGGTCCCAATGGCTGTGGTGCTGATACAGTCACCTATGGGACGCTTCTGAAGGTAGATCCTGTGATCTTTTATTTTTGCACTGCAGCTGTATTCTTGCCATTGAGTAAACATGTTCATACAATGGTTACGCCGAACCCGGACACCGGACCGATCGACGTCCAGCCAGACCTCTCTCTGGACTGCTCCTGGCCGTCCGAATTGAAAAACCTTGAAAAAAAGGATTGGATTGGCTACGAACTTCAAGATGATCCTCAGCCAAATGATTAGCTCAGTTGGTTAGGCATGCAAGTGGCATTCAGGAGGTTGTGGGTTCGAGGCCCACAACCACCTGTGGCGCACTTAGTGCCACCCAGAGGTGATAGTCCGCTTGATACCTCTGATTGGTATTAGTAGGGTCCTTGGCCAACACGGGTGTGTATGTGAGTGTGAGTGGGTTTTGTGTGGTGTGTGGGAGAGTGTTGGCCTTAGACATGGTGCTCCTCTGTTGCGGCCCCTCTAGCTGGCAGGGCTGTTTGTATCTAGGATGCATCATGCTACTATTTTGCCTCAAATGCACCTGCTCCACATGTTTTCCCTCCTCCTTTCTAGCCGTTACGACTCAGACCACTCTAGTCCTCCAATTTCCAAGTATATTGTATCTGGACACCTCCCACACTCTTCCTTTTGTACCTGCTTCGTTTTAGGATGCATCTGGACCAATTCTTGGCTCCATATCTATCTGAAACATGTGTTTCTTCCCTCTAATCCTAGCCGTTTTACTCCAGACTATGCTAGAACCCACTATTTCAGGTACTCTCCCTTGTTACTTTCTTTAATACTCGATCCATTCTGGGATGCATCAAGACAAGTTTATGGCTTCGGGTGTACCCAAAAAATGTGTTTCTCTTCCCTAGACCTAGCCGTTTTGCTTTGGACTACTCTAGAACACTATTTCAGGGACAATGTACTCAGACTACGTCAAACGCCAACCTTTTGTGTCCGATACATCCTAGGATGAACATGGAGCTTTTCTTAGCCCTACATGTACCCAAACCATGAGTTTTCCCTTCTCGTAGCTGGCCGTTTTTGTCCGTTTCTTCCCGAAGTGCATCTAGACTCTTTTGAGACACATACAGTGCACCGACCGCCTGACCTATGTTCTCCATGATGTGGCGGCTTGTCCTTATCTTACTCGTAGACCTCCTACCTCTCCCACTCTCTAGAGGCCTTATCTACCCATGCACTGATGGCCATTATATCACAGAACCTTTTAGGGGGCCATGGCGGAATGAGATGGCAGTGTCGGCGATGGACATGGATGAACCATCATAGCTAGAGATGCAAGCAAGAGGAGAGGAGAGAGGTTGAGGCTAAAAGGAGGGCTCATTGAGTGTTGGCAATAATGGGGAATACTCAGACATGATTCCTGTTCATTCGTTTACTTGTTGTTGTAATGAATTGATTGTTTGAAAAGGAGGAAGGGAGAAGACGATACAGTCCAGAAAGAGAGAGAGGGAAGACATTGATTTCAACTTGTGTTATTCTTCTTCTTCTTCACTCTATTGAACCCTCTTTATCTATTTCCACTTCTTCCTTTGAATTTAGCAAGTCTTGCGTTTCTCATATTTGAGTTTTGCATTATGGATGGAGTAGGACAATAACAGCTATGCGGTTAGAGGAGATAGTATTGAAGAAGTGAAATCAACGATCTCATGGTTGATCATTTTGATGCATGGCGTTCCTACTTGTTATGTTCATTACTTTCTAATAACACCGAATTTCTATTCTAGGGCCTTGGGGAAGCTGGCCGACTGGATGATGCATTTGAGCTCCTGGAACTTATGGAAGCAGGCAATGCTCCTGGACAGCCACAAGTGACGGACATGCACTTGCGCACACTCATGAATGCATGTGCAGAAGCTGGTGACATCCTCCGTGCGCGAGGCGTCCTGGATCGCCATCAACCAAACACAATGAGCTACAATATGTTAATAAAGGTGATCAAACAACTTCCATGTTTTCATTTCTGTCTTTCCTATTGTCCATATCCTTGCCTTCATACTTGTTGTCAGCCTCATCCACGTTCATATTCTGATCACCGTAGTTCTTTTCTTCTTCTTCTTCTTCTTCTTCTTCTTCTTCTTCTTCTTCTTCTTCTTCTTCTTCTTCTTCTTCTTCTTCTTCTTCGTGTTCATCTTCGTGTTTGTGTTCGTCTTCTGCTTCCGCTTCTGTTTCTACGTCTGCTTCTGCTTCTCCGCCGCCTTGTCGGTCTCCTTCTCCTCCTCCTCCTCCTCCTCCTCCTTGCCTCCTCTTCGCCCTCCTTGCCCTCCTGATCATCGTCCTTGTCCTCCTGCTTCTTCTTCGCTCGTACTTCTTCTTCTTCTCCTTATCCTTCTACTATTACTCGTCCTACTGCTGCCTCCCTTCTCTCTTCTTTTTTGCTCCTCTGTCGAGCAAGGACGTCAAGGATACTGTGTGTGTTATTGCTGAACCCTTAGACTTTGACTTTGTTTCTGCCACCATTGTTTCTGAACTGGACAGGGAATAATGATCTGTTAGAATGGCAACTATTAGTCTATTACCGAAAGCGACGTTCAATGAACCCAGGACGTATACATGCTCATGAATATATGCCACCCCAGCCTTATTTCTCACCATTAGCACTCAACCATCAAGGAGGGTCATGGGAAAAGGCATCTCCACTTGGTGCTCATGTTTTGCAGGTGATCTGCCGCTGGGGGTGAGTGAGATTGGATGCCTAGCTATGGCGTGGGAAGGTGAGCAAGTCATTAGTCCTTAAGGAGCACCTGTGTGGTAAGCGCATTACGACAACCTGGCATGATGTCATATCATTGGACCCCATGGTTTGATATCATTCATTATGCATCAACTAATGTATTACTCTTAAACCGCAAGTACACGGCCCCAGCCTTGCAGAAAGTTTTTGTCGCCACAAGCAAAACTCAGAGGGGCCGCGCGGCATGGGGCGCCATTGAAAAAAAAAATTGGCGGCCTCCGAAGTGGTGCGGGTTTCGTGCTGACACCCGCGGGCCGATGTGTGGTGTACTGGTGCTTTAAGGGACGTTGGACCAGGTTTCCGTCATGTGCAACTCCCACATGCGAGGCTTCAGGCTTCCAAGGCCTTTATCAACCACTGGAAATGAGGACAGGGCTGCCCGAAGTGAAGGTGTGCCTGAGAAATTGTTGCCGCCTTTAAGTGAAGGCCGGCAAGGGGTTGCATCGGTCTGATCACAGGTGCCAGCCCCTGTAACTAACTGGTAGACCCAGTCTGCAAGTTAGTTACGGAGGCTGGGATCTGGACTCGGTCCCAGTAGGCTCAGGCACTGCCTACTGGGGCTGGACGCACTGTCCACTACAGGACAAAAGGAAGGAGGTCACAAGGGAGAACAGATTGAGCAGATTGCTGCACGGCGGCAGCACTATTGTGCAGTATCCAAGAGTGCAGTGCCCAAGTTGGCGAGCAGCTGTGGTGGCTGTGAGCGCCAGCTATAGCTGGGTGCAGGAAGCAGAGTGGTGGAATGTGGGAGGTCAGGAAGCAGGAAGGCGGTGGGGAGTGACGGTTCTTACCTGGTGCTGGCGGAGGAAGCCTGTGCGAGCAGAGTTTTCAAGCAGCACTGGGCAAGTGACACCTGGGCAGAGAGTGAGGTGGTAGAGACGAAGGTGTCCAAGGGTAGTCGGAATTAGAGTGGAGACGTCATACCGCAGTAGGGCTACCACATTTTTGTTGCCTTGGTGATTGCAGGCGAGAAGTGGGCCTTTTTCTTTATGAAGAGACTTGTGTACTGTGTGGTCCTAATTGGTGTGCATTTCCGCTTTGGTAGTCTCCTTTCAACTCGGCTCAATCATGCTTCGTCTTATATGATATTTTGTATTCTGGAAAATTGTTCTCATTGGAGTGGTTCCTTGCACACATGTAGAATGGAGACACCAAAGAAAAGAGGGGGGGAAAAGGCAGATAATTATCTGATAATAATATCATAATATTATAATAATATACAGGATGGATTCACTAGGCAGAAGAGTTCCTATCCACTCGCGCGAATTGGCAATGATGCAAATTGATTGTTCATTGTCCGAGACATCCATTGCAATCGGTTCTCCTGTGGTACATACGAACAGATTGCATGTGGAAGGCTGTAGCACGGAGAACCCGCGAACATGAGGGGAGAACACGCTCTCCAGTATGCGAGTACGTACTGTTGAATACATACTCCCGTACGTGGGAGCAGGGTTACCTGACCGAACAATCGGGGGCCCCCGGGCTGGCCCCCGAACGTTCGGGCGTTCGGGGTCCCGTTAGGGGGCCGAACACCTCCAGGTTCGGCTCCCGCCAAAAAACATTTCGGGCCTACAGATAAGTTTTTTTTTTTCTGCATTTTTTTTTATGAGTTCTCTATGATGTATCCTACACGCCGATAAATTTTGAAGCCATTCTGATAAGCCAAAAAAACATTAAAAATCCTCAAAGATGGGGGTGTCAAAACGTGCTCGCCCACTCACTATTTTGTTTTTTTCACTTTTAACTTCTTGTTTTCACTTTATTTCGGGGCCTAAAACATTTTATTATTTTTTGAAAAAAAATTAATGAGTTATTGATTATGTAAAATACGTATCTGTAAATTTTCAGGGCATTTGTCAATGCCAAAAAATAATTAAAAATCGGCAAAGATGGTGGTGTCGAAAAGGTGCTGGCACACTCACTCATTTTAATTCTCTTTTTATTTTTTCTTATTTTTATCAGTGTTTATTTTCTGTATTTGATT
>BFEA01000229.1:963232-976091 GCA_003427395.1 Chara braunii
GAGAGGTACTCGCACCTGGAATCTGGACTTCAGGAAGACATTGAGTGACTTTTGGGCTTCCCCTCAAGAGGGAGACTTGATCGGAGGCTGCCATATCTGCATCGGATTGCTGCAAGTTGCTACTTTGGTCTTCAGGCATCGACGGGGGATCCGACTTTGCAACCGGGGTGTAGGAAGGCCCTCTTAGTCATGCTAGGACACTTCGTGTAGTGGTAGCTAGGGGTCAGGAGGACTTATATGAGAGGGGAGTGACTCGTTATCCATCTTGGGAGGCCGGGCCTCACAGGTAAGTGCCGTGTGACCTGGGAAAGCCCGTGGGAGGTTGCTTGGTGCTTCATGGCGTGTTGGGGGTGTGCTGGGTTCTCTTCCTCTTCTCTGCGGTCTTGGTTGTGTGTGTGAGCTCGTGGATTGCTTTCTCACCTTTTGGATGGATGGATGATGTATCTACTCTAAATGACATATCTTTCTACAGCACATTGTCTTTTCATTTTTGAACGGCTGTAGAAGTAAGTTCTTGCTGAAAGTTGTCTTTTCCTTTTCAGTACGGTAGAGGCAGTTTGGGACCGACTTGGTACCCTATCACGTTGGTCCTGGTCCACGGCCTACTTGGGACCACTCGGGACCCAGTGGGACCAGGCCCAACGGGACAGGACCTTTCGGGCCCAGATCTGTTGCCGCCAGTGCATTTTTTTGCTTTGCTGGATTTGGGGGACATACGGACAGCAAGGGCATTCCTTTCAAGGGGATCTTGACTGGCCTTACCGCATGTTAGCACATACTGGCCCGTGTCTGACTCGGCGACCATCTGCACCCCTCGAAATCTCCATTGCTGCAGATTAGTCTTCTTCGTCTGATTTATTGTGATGCATGTCCCCTGTCAGGTTAGACAAGAGGGGATCTCCAGCTGATCTGATCGGGCCGTTCTATAAATCAGACCTCTCTGCTGTTTTATTTTTTTATTTGTTTTATTTATTCTTCTGCTGCGTGCCACGCTCTAAGTCCAAATGATTCGCCGCTCCGGCTAGGAGTTCTACCTTCTTCTCTGAGTGGTTTTCTGTTTGTTTCTTTTATCTGAACTATCTATGGCCGGTATCAAGACGCGTGCGCAGACAGCGAAAAGAGAGGAAAGGGAGAGAGAAGGTGTACTGTTTGAGAGTGTGAGAAGGGGTAAGAGGATTGTTCGTCCAAACGTAAGGAGAGAGCGAACCCCTCTTGAGAGTTCTACTGACACCCCTTCCTCCAGCATGGCGGTCATCACATCTGACCAATGGCAGGCCATGCTGGACGCAGCGGACGAGAGCCAGAAACCGTTCTTTCAAAAACTGTATGATGATGCCGTGTAGAGGGAAAGGGAGGCAGCGGCAGCAACTAGAGCCGCCGACATTGCTGATCAGGTGGCTCTCCTTCGGATCCCGGAAGCCAATGCTGACCGGTTCCAGGAGAAACTAGCTGCAGCCTTGGTCCGACTGCGGACCTTGGAAAACCTTGAGTCTCGTATGACAGCACTTGAGCAGCGGAACGAAGAGCTGCAGGCTAAAGTAATTAGCCTTGAACAGTCCCAGCTGTCTGCCTCCCGCCCTCCTAACCCTCGATCTGCTATAATCCCAACCTCTCAAGCCAACATAGCCCTCGTGCCAGGGGCAAGCGGAACCGTGGCAAGCGCAGGAACCGGCGCCAGCTCCTCGAGCGGTAGCACCGGCAGTTCTGCGCTGGTCACAGTCCCGAATGCAGGGACTTCAGCCCAAAACACCACAGTCCTTACTGGCGTTCAGTACAGCGGTCCCATGGTGGACAAGTGGGCGGCCACGCTGCCGTCCAAGTACGACGGGAAGGCAGACATCACCTCTTGGATTAGTTCCATGCGGTCGTACTTCGAGGTCATGCAACGCCGTGTTCAGGGGAGCGTGGAGCTGACTTTCTTTAAACTGCTCATTAACCGCCGATACATCCGTGTGCTGATTGACAGTGGTTCGACCACTAATTTCTTCTCTCCGAACGGGATTCGTAAGGCGGGCCTGGGTATGAAGCAAGTGGAACTGCAGAACCCTTGCCGGACTCAGGTGGGCAACCAAGAGGTTGTCACTTCCACTCATGCTGTCAAAGGTGTGCGCATCACCTTTGACAAAGATCGCACTGTCACACATGAGCTGAATTTTTACGTCCTGGACAAGTGTCCTTTCGATGCGGTCATTGGCTTGGGCTGGCTAAAGGCTAATTGCCTAAGGACCACGTGGGCGGACAACCAGTTCGTGGTACTTGACGCCAAGGGGAACGAGCGTACCGTCTTGTTAGATGAGACGCGCGAGTCCCTTGTGACTCTTCTCCGTGCTAACAAATTCTGCAGGTCAGTGCGCAGGCGCAAGGAAGCTGAGTTTGTACATATAGCTCTTGTAAAGCCTCTCCATGTGCCTTCTACTTTTGCTGCATTTTCTACCTCTGAAGGTAACTCTACCTCTACTACTTCTACTTTTGTTCCACCTACTTCTACTGTAAATGATCAATCTATTCCTGATCCAAATACTTGGAAACCGGTTGTGATTGCTGTAAATTCTCGATCTGATTTTCTCTCCCCTGATGAGGATGATCCGCCACCGGAAATCCCAGCGAACATTCGCCTTCTCTTAGATCGATTTCCTGAAGTTTTGGCTGAACCTCGCGGAGTACCCGAGCGTCCAGTCAAACACAAGATCGAGATAGTAGAAGGGAGTGTTCCTCCAAAGGGCTGCGTCTACCGTATGGGACAAGGCGAGTTGGAGGAGCTGCGGAGACAAATCGATGACATGATTGATCGTGGATGGATTAGGCCTAGCGAGTCTGAGTTTGGCGCACCTGTTTTGTTTGTACCAAAGAAAGGAGGCAAACTCCGGATGTGTATTGATTATCGTGGCCTGAATTGAATCACCCAAAAGAATGTGTATCCTTTGCCCCGCATTGATGATCTGCTAGATGCGGCAGGTGGGTGCAAGGTTTTCTCCAAGATCGACCTCAAGTCTGGCTACCACCAGATTGAAGTTGAT
This sequence comes from Chara braunii, assembly GCA_003427395.1. Lineage (NCBI taxonomy): Eukaryota > Viridiplantae > Streptophyta > Charophyceae > Charales > Characeae > Chara > Chara braunii. The sequence continues at coordinate 966,250 of BFEA01000229.1, forward strand.
CCGAGCGACCARCACAAAACTGCGTTCAAGATACGTGATGGGCTGTACGAATTCATCGTTATGCCCTTCGGACTGACGAATGCGCCAGCTACATTTCAGTGCCTCATGGACAAGGTACTCCGCCACCAGCTTAACAAGTTTGTGGTTGTGTACCTTGACGACATTCTGATTTTCAGCAAGTCCATGGATGAGCACGTCAAGCATCTTGAGGAGGTTTTGCAAGTCCTCAAAGAAGCTCAACTGCACCTCAACTTAGAAAAATCTGAGTTTGGCAGGGACAGTGTCATCTATCTTGGGCACCGGTTGTCTGCAAACGGCCTTGAGCMGGAGGCAACCAAGGTTGAGGTCATTCAAAACKRGCCTCAACCGGCGAACGTACGCGAACTGCGTTCTTTTCTCGGTTTGGMTTCTTATTACCGGAAGTTTGTACCMAGATTTTCTATTATTGCTCACCCGCTCTCAAGACTAACCAGCMAGAATGTTGCCTATGCATGGTGTGAGAAGTGTGAGTCTGCGTTCCAAGCSTTGAAAGAGGCATTGGTGAGTCATCCTGTGCTTCGCATTGCAGATCCCAATCTCACGTTCGTAGTCACTACGGATGCGAGCCAGTTCGGGATTGGTGCAGTGCTGCAACAAGATGATGGTGATGGYCTGCGTCCGCTCGAGTATTACAGCAAACGCATGCCCAGCCACAAGGTAGCTACTTCCACGTATATGCGTGAGCTTTACGCCCTGCGCGAAGCTCTAGCACATTGGAAGCACTACCTCTTGGGTCGCCACTTCAAGGTCTACTCTGATCATCAGACCTTGTAGTGGATTCAAACACAATCTAAACTCTCTCCTACGTTGACCCGCTGGTTGCATGACATTGATGTTTACAGTTTTGAGTTGAAACATAAGAAAGGCTGTTATAACCGGGTTGCTGATGCATTGTTCCGCCATCCTGAATTCTTGACTTGCCTTGTGGGTTCATACGACCTCCGAAGGAAACTGAAGGAGGATCTGGTTGAACACACCTCCAAGGATCCGGACCTCAGTCCCATCCTTGAGCAGCTCAAGGCTGACCCCAACAGTCAGCCTGATTTTCACGAATGCGAGGGTCTTGTATTCTGCCGGTACGGAAAGTTTGATCGTTTGTGTGTTCCCAACCATGCGCCTCTCCGGACTCATTTCCTGGATTTGGCACATGGTCGGAGCGGACATTTCGGSTTTGAGAAGACTTATGGAAGTCTTCTGCAGCAGTTTGATTGGCCAGGGAYGAAAGGATCTGCTCAKAAATTTRTTGYTGAATGTCWGGTATGTCARAGAACCAAGGTCCACAGGCATAAGCCTTATGGCCTGCTAAGACCCCTCCCCATTCCTGATGGACCCGGTGAATCGATCTCCATCGACTTCACGGACATGGGAAAGGTGAGTACAGCAGGGAATTCACAGGTCATGGTCATCGTGGATCGTTTCTCCAAATTTCTGAATGTGATCCCTTTCCCTCCCCATGCACCAACTGAACTTGTCATTGAGGAATTCCATCGGCAGTACATTCTGCAGTTTGGCGTCCCGAAAACTATTGTGAGTGATCGGGACACCAAATTCATCAGCAAAGATTGGAAGGACTTCACGTCGCAGATCTATGACATTAAACTGAACAAGACTTCTGGTCGACACCCCGAAGCCAATGGATTGGCTGAGGAGATCAACCAGACTGTCATCCAACTACTCCRCRCATTGATTGTTCCAGATCAGRACTCGTGGGACAAGGAGCTGCACAAGGTAAAGGGACTGTATAACAATTCCATTCACTCTGCAACTGGTGTGACACCAAACCAGCTGCARTATGGATGGYCGATGCGCAATCCCCTCTCCTATCTGTTCCCCGAACGGTCACCTGGTCTGATGCCCGRCATGCCTGGCTACAATGSCAAGTACGCACGCTTGCTCAAAACTGTGATCGCAGCCATGAACAAGYGCCARCATGCCATGATCAAACATGCCAATAAGATGCGCAAAGAAGAGAAATTCAAAGTAGGGGATTATGTTTGGGTCAAAATGTCTGAGTTCTCTGACGAAGAGGGCGTATCACGAAAGCTCCTTCCTTTGTACTACGGCCCTTGGCAGATTCTGAAGGTGATTGGGGATGATTTTGGCCCTTCATTTGTAATTGACGTGCCTCCTCACCTGCGCACATATCCAGTTTTTCATGCGTCCAAACTGTTTCCGCACGTTGATGATGAGACTTTTCCTTTCCGGGACCCTATGATACCTCGCCCTAATGATGGCGGCCATGAGATAGACAGAATCGTATCTCACGAGGGTAGAGGGAGGAACATACAGTATAAGGTTCACTTCCTCTATCACCCGTTGACTGAATTCTTCTGGATCGATCGGAAAGAGCTGCTAAAGAGTGCTCCCCGTGTTGTGAACGCTTACGAAAGACAGATCACCGAGGGACAGACCGCTAAGTTCGTAGCAACAATGACTCCTCATGGATTGACCAAGTCTCTTTTTCTGATGTACTCATGCGATGCGTTCTGTGCCGACTCTGACTGAGTTACTCGCTCGAAGGGACCTCGCTCTCGAGAGGGGAGTAATGTAATGACCCGACAAAAACACAGACTGAGAACACTGCTGATTTCTGGGATTTGTCACTGGAATGAATGCCTTGCTGTGATTCCCGCATTCTGCTGTGGTTCCAAGTCTGTGTTTGTGTGTGCCTGCTGGTTTGCATGCCTGTCTGAGTGCTTGCCGGATGAGTGTGTGTGCGTGCCTGCTGGTTTGCATGCCTGACTGTGTGCTTGCCGGTTGGGTATGTGTGTGTGACCCGCAAGGGTACTTGTTGGTTGCAAGGCCCCATCGGGCCGGTACTTACCTGTGGCCGTGACTGTGAGGGTTGCAGGGGGGGTAAACACGCCGGTAGCGGGGGGTAGGCCCACGGCACTTAGAGCAGCTTGGGAAAAACACTCAAGTAGCAGGTAGGCCGAGCAGAAGAAGACAAAAAGTTGGCATTTTTAGAGGCCCAGTAGCGGTAGGTTAGAGGTAGGTCGGTACCAGTCCAAGWAGCCCGGGTCTAGGGCCTGTGCGGACAATAACAGAGCCTGCAATGATGTTTCCCTCCGAAAGGGAGGAGGTACCGGTTGCTGGGAGGCCACTCGGCCTAGGAAGTCACCGCCCAGGAGGCCGGTAGGCCGCTATATCTTCAGGAMGAGCGGAGAGCTCTTCCTCATTTGCGGTATGCAAGGATTGGCGACATSCTGCTGGAGCGCAGCGCTGGACTGAAGCAGCGCTGCTTGGAGGTGAAGGTCCRCTGCGGCTCAGCCTGGCTATGGCGAGCACCCCAGCTTGAGGAGGAGGAAGAAGGGGGCATGGTAGGAGAGTGGTAGGGCACTTACCTGGCTATGGTGGACACCGTCTTCATCACCTTGTTGGGCGCTGCATCTGGAAGGCCCCAGTTGGGGTAGCGCTGCACCAGAGCAGCTCAAGGCAGAGTCAGGCATAGCGGACCAAGTCAAGCAGCGGCATAGCTGCTTTGGGTTGTCTTSGGACATCAGCGCAGCATCATAGCTGCCTCCCAGTAGTCCKCCATGGCCTATGCATGAGAGAGGAGGTTGAAGGAGGGAAGCCATGGYCATGGTGGACTTTCTTGTTGTTGTTGTTGTTGTGAGTTGAGTCAGCAGTAAGGGGGAACTTCGGATATTGATTCTGGTACATCCATTCATTGTTATTATTATTGTTGAGAGAAGAATAAGATTGGCGGATTGAAGGAGGAGGAGGAAGGTGGAGAGAGAAGGGGGAAATTGTCATTGGTCTTCTTCTTCTTCTTCTTCTTCTTCTTCTTCTTCTTCTTCTTTCTCTCTCCTCCGGTCTTTATCTCTTTGCAAGTGCTTTCATTTCCTTCGCAATTTGGTGGCATTGTCTTTCATTGTGAATTTGCACTTTGGAAATGACCGGGATCCTAACAAAGCGGGTTCCTCCCCTTGGGCCGCCCCCCTGTCTTGTTCACTTGCAAACAAGGCGGTACCCTTCCAGTTTGTGGCCTGAACCACTATACGGTTAAAAATCACTCGCCGATGACATGTTTGACCACCTTGCTGGAATCCTCTTCTTCATGAAGATCAATCTCCATAGCGGCCATCAATCGAACTGTGCAGCCCAGGAGGACCGGCATATAAGACCCAGAAATCCAAATCAAGGCACTACTGAATAAATGGATTCTTACGTTCCTATCCCAGTGCATCCTTCTCTGGTATGCGCTAGGACTGCATCCAATAAGACAAACAGCCAAATTTACTACCTAACGTTGGCAAATATGCAGGATCAGTTTGAGATCATGTCCAAGTCGTGGACCAGGCAAAGGACGAATATTACGGAACTGGAGGACCCTCAGGGTGAAGAATACTCATACTGGTCATACCTGCTTAAAGACGCCCTGCCTCCAAAGAGGACATACTAAGACAACCACTGTTTTGCAAGCAACCGATAACGAACCTGCAAGGGAAACCCGTAACATTGACAGCCGAGGAATCTAGACGGGGTTCATGGCTAGAAAAGGGAGTCAGTCTCAGTCAGGCAAATATAGCATATCTGGGGGACCGACCATAGGCAATGGAGAACCGACAACCGAACTAAGGGAGGGAGGTACCTAAGGGTTACCACAACCTACTGGCCGACCGCCATGACATCCTGGTCTCCGTCACACAGGGTTGGGTGAGATAGCTAAGCAGGGGTACCAAATTATCAATGGGGGATTGAGCAACACTGACAAAGGAGCTGTGGCCAGAAAAGGCAGTAGCATTCGTTTCACCAGCTGGTCCCGACAGTGAGTGGATAATTTTTGACATGCACAGACATAATGGAGCTAGGTGCAAAAAGACAAAGCAAAGCGGAGTGGAGCAGCTGCGCCCAGGTAGCAGTTAGGAAGAACCTCCTCTGCAAATAACTCAGAGGCTGAGCCTACTGGTTAGTTGGAGAGGCTGGGGCCCAAACCTCCTTCCAATTGTATCATGCCAGCCTTCACTCAGGACTGGCGGATTGTCTTGCTGCTGACGCGGCCTTCACTTAGGGCTAGGCCTATTTTCTTTGGGCAGCCCATGTTGAGGCTCGCAGAGGTCTGTCTGAAGCCGCGCATCTCTTTTCTCTTTTCACTTTTCTCTTTATTTGGAAAGTTTCTGGATTTGTGCATCATCCTTGTATATTCAGGGGCCATGCTAATCTTCTCTGTATTCGTTTCAATAATTCAATTCTAACAAATGTCCCGAAGCCTGCTAATAAATCAAGCTGATTCCATCAAGATTCAAACGAATGAGCTGTTTTTTAACGGTCTCGTATGTACCGCTCAGCCACATGGGCTTGGTAGAAAGGGCACTTTTTCTCAATTCTGTTGCCACCATCATCTTCACAACAGCTATGGTTGGCTAGGGCATGAACTTGGGAGTACTGGCTCGTCCTTGGGTCTTGGAGGCTTATTAAGGTTGATGCTCACGGCATCAACCAATTGAACCAATTCCTTGATAGTGTATACAATACTGAAAAAGCCGGACAATGTGTTTCGGTACAATTCCGAATTGGGGCCGCAGTGTGTTTCCCCCCAGCCAAATTGTGACACCTTTAGAAAACGTTTCAGAGTGTATTCACCCTGGACTTCAATTGAATCTGGTGTCAATTATGGTCAGATCATCAGATGCATCTTGGGAAAGCCTAGTGTGCACGATGTTTTGGCAGGAACATTCTGCACTAACTTTGTTCCTGTTTTGGCATTTTGCAGGTGTCGCCCGATGTGCCGGTAGAGAAGGCAATGATCTCAATTAAACAATTACGACCTGTACCTGCTAACTTGCAGGTGTCAGATGTGGCAACACGATTCTGGAAGAGCTCAGTGATACCTGTTGTTGATGATGATGGAAAGTGTGTTGGCGCAGTATATGCAGAAGACTGTGTTGAGGTATGGCTGGCATCTCTCTGCCTCCATCTGTCTGTGCGCCCGTTGGTGGGTCTCTGCACCTATCCATCCGTTTGTCCGCCCATCTCCGCGTCTATACTCCCGCCTGCCTATCCGTCTGCTCAACTGTACAACACCAAAATCTTCACTGTCTACAGCGCCCTGCAACCCAACGGGCTCCCTTCACCATGTTCTCTTAAACATACTGTTTCGGGGAATCACACCCATGACATGAATTGTCTAACGTTTTTTTTTTTTTTTTTTTGCTTAAACCACTAGTACCTTTGCCGAGTGGGAAAATAGTGGGCCTCGGGTGGGCCTCCGGCCTTTTAGGAGGCCAATTTGAAAACGAAACGACAGCCTCCGATCAGATTTATCAATGGCAGCCATCGTCGGGGCCCAGCCTCCAATTTTTTTGGACTTTGGGAAAACTGCAAGTTTTTCCGATTTTCCCAACACTGGCGGATGTACTAGTGGTTTAAAAAGAAAAAAAACAAAAAAAGTTATAAATATTCCATGATACTAGGGCGATAACACAGACCCATACATAAGTCGTGGAATCTCCAATCACCCGCACAGAATCAGTCAGAGATTTGAGCTGTTTTCTGAGTATTGCTGATTGATGGTCTGATGCTGAGATTTCGATGTTCTGTGGAGATTTTTGCTGTTTGTTTGCATGTGCGTTAAGTTCCTACATGATGATTGCCATGCGGAGTACTGAGTGTGTACTTGCCCTGTGTCTTCTATGTCCCGGTAAGGGGTAGTTTCGAAATAGGAAACTTTAGACTATCATCCACCCGCACTAGACAGAATACTGTGTGGACTGCAGGTTCACACCTCATCACAAGCCAGCACCCCGCTCAGGAAATGAATAAATGTCTGCCACAGCCCAAAAATACACTCCAGCCAAACCCCTGGGGGCACGTCATGACCGCCCGGACCACTGCTGGTCAACCTGGCCAGAGCAAACCGTAGCAGGGGGCTACTGAAGTTGCAAATGCACTGCCGCAGAGGACTGTACATGTGCATAAGTGCCTATGTGATACGATTGCCATGCGGAGTACTAAGTGTGTACTTGCCTATGTGCATTAGTGAGGCGGGGAGATCAACCTCCGGTAGGCAGTCCCAACTGACCTGGGTCCAAGACTGTGTCCCAGCCCACGGAACTACCGAGCCGGTATCCCATCAGGGTGGTGTATTCCCCTGATGTGGCCTTTACCTAGGGCAGGCCTGCATTTCCGCTGGCAGTTTTTCTGGGCACTGCCAAGGCCTGGGGCCTGTCATTCCCGCCCGTCTGGGCTTGAAAATCCGTTGAGATTCTTGAGAATCCTTCTGCTTGTCGTTTCTTCTGGTTTTCCTTAAAGCACTAGTATCTGCGAGGCACAGGGCCTCGATATGCCCTACAGGACCTATTTTTCACACAGTTGGCCGCCCCAAGTGAAGGCACGCACGACCGAGGCCTACAGGCCATTTTGGGGTCACCACGCAACTGGGGAAATTCAGGCAGTTGCGCAGCGCCAGTTGGTTGGAAGCGCCCCGGGCCCAGGCTGCCTTTCATCGCGTGTAACTGAGGCAGGCACTGGGCCGGATGCACAAAGAGGACCGAACAAAGGCTGAGGGCACTTGGTGCTGGTAACCACCACAGGCCCTGGGCCTGCTTACTTCGAACTGAGGCTCAGCCTCGTGAGGCCTACCGGAAGCTTCTGGGCCAGGGCCCAGTACCGCACTACCGCACGCAGCAGCAGGGCACTTCGATATAGAGAAGGGCCTGCCTACACATTGGATATTCGGGCACTGGATGCATTGTGTGCAAGCGCTGCTGCACTACCGCTGGCCACCGCTCACGCGCTCACAGGCGAGCTGGAAGGAGCAGGCAGCCATAGCCGAGCTGCGCTGTTGTATGCTGGATGGGGCGCATGGTGGTCCTTGGGTGCAAGTGGCATCTGTGAGTTGGGGAATGAGGTTGTGAGTGATACGAGAGACATACCTGGTGCTTGAGGCGTGCGGCATTGGCTGAGATCTGCTCGTACCTGGGAAGCTGTTGATGTCATCAGCGGCATTGTAGTCTAGGCTAGATAGGATCTGCCATTCGTAGTCTGGGCGCCGAGTGCCAGATAGGATATCAACATTGGTTCTTCGTTGATGATGATGAGACTATTCCAGCATTATCAATTATGAGCTTTTGGTGTGCTCTTATTTGGTGAAACTCGTGATGCAATTCTGCTTTTGGTTCGAGGTCACGATTATCTGGTCTCATGTGTATGATGCTGTTTGATCTCTGAAGTTCGCTATTGCTCATCTTCCTTGCATATCTTTGTCGGTTCGGAAAATGGTGGGCCTCCGAACTTTCAGGAGGCCGAAACGAAACGATGGCCGCCGATCAGATTTATCAACGGCAGCCGTTGTCAGGCCCAGCCTCCTAAAAGTTCGGGAATAGGCTAATAAAACTTGCCGAAACGAAACGGCAAAGGTACTAGTGGTTTAAGATCCCTTTCATACTGTGAAACTACTTGGCACACAAACTCAATCAATTATTCTTTGGTAAACCACGCATCTGCATTTGGATTGACATGATGTCTGTAGCGAATATGAAACTGCAACTGAGGCTGGAGTCGTCTTCCTCTGCCTGGTGGCTTGGGCACATGCAACAGCTTGTCTTCCACAATCTCGTCGACATCAACTCGGCCCCATCATTGGATGCAGCATAGATGTCCTAGAAGGACACTGATCACTTTTTGAGAAAGGCAATGGATTCCTTGAGAAAGGCAAGGGATTCAATGCATGAACAGCTGGGTAGTTGCGAAGGTGGGGAGGGACATCAATCACATATGTAGAATCATCAGCATCATCTCCAACAATGTCTAGGACTGTGCATGGTCCATAATATTGAGGCATCAGTTTGTGTGATCTTATCCTTTGGCGTGAACTCAGATGACATGACCTATGCTGAACCATCAATCTGGAAAGTAGGCATTTGTCTATGTTTTAAATTGTTTTTTTAACTTTTTTTTTTTTTTCTTCTTTTTTTACGCTCTCTTCAGGTTACTAGGGGTGCTGATATGAGCAGACACTGCTAGTACCGTGGGGGAGGCTCCATCTATTAGTGGGGAGAAGCACCTGCTGAAATCTTTTTTAACATGGGCCAGCCTCCCCTCATAAAGACCGGATCTGGGAGCCTTACCCAGTGTTCTGCTTTTGACAGGACCCATCGGGACCCAAGTTAAAGGTTAAAACCATGGCTACGATCCGGACGTCCAGACGGTCCGGATTCAGTCCGGACTCCAGACGTATGGGCTGGAAGGTCCGGATCTGCCAAAATTCGAGGGAAAAAAAAAGGAAAAAACAGTCCAGGACCCTTCCCCATTAAGGAGCCAAGCCCCCAAAATTGTTTTGTTTTTTTTTTAGGCCCGTTTATGCTTTTTTGGGAGGTCCGGACATGCTCTCTCTCTATAATAATTTATTAGACAACCCCATCTCTAATACCTTAAAAGAAAACACGGGTCTCGCGTGACGGGCCCACGTGAGACACCGGTGGTGGTGGCAAGTTCCCAGATGTGAGAGATGCGAGACCCGCGGCCGCTGCCACGGCCCCACACGCGAGAGCGGCAGCGGACCAGTAGCGTGGTATCGGTATCGTGGTAGGAATTCGCGCAGCGATTCACCCGAGCAGCGCAGCGGTTTGGAGGTCGGTCGGCGGGCGGTCTGGGGGCGAACCGGTCTGGGGGCGCACGGGGACCGGCGGTGCACGGGGACGTAGGGCAAGGGCGGGTCCACGCGGCTCGGGTTTCTAGATGAGGCGCGGCGCCTGTCGGGGGCTGTGCGGGGACGCGTCGTGCCGTGGGACGTCTGCAGGGGGGCGTTGTGATCATCGGCAGGCAGCCGTGGTGGGGCGAGAGAGAGAGAGAGAGAGAGG
>BFEA01000229.1:1009231-1031122 GCA_003427395.1 Chara braunii
GACGTATACAAAACATTGGGTACACGCGCGAGTCTTCAAAAGGCCATTACTGCCCTCAGCAAAATACGGCAATGGGGAAAAAAAATAAAAAGGAAAAAAATCAATAACTCTTTGGAAGTGAAAGCACCTGGATACGGAACATGGGGCACACGTGAGAATATGCCTTCCCAACGGGCATTACAGCCCTCAACATACCCAATTGTACAAATAAAAAAAACAAGCAAAAACAACAACAACTATTTGGACGTAAAAGCAATTCGATATAGAATCTTGAGTACATGTGAGAGTGCCTCGTTGGTTGCAAGTGTCAGTCGGCCGTGGAAAGTACCCTGCCTCGTTAGCAGGGCACTGGAATTAACTCATAATAAAAACAAAAAAAACATAATAAACAAAAAAATGAAACTATCGATGATTTTGGATAGATGCATTCCTTGAGATACTGCTATGAGCACTCCCAACAGGCGTTACAACCCTCAACACACATGGTTGTACGGAAGAAAAAAAAATAAAAAACAACAATAATTATTCAAGCGTAAAAGCGGTTGGATACAGAATCTTGAGTACATGTGAGAGTTGGTTGCAAGTGTTCGTTGGTCGGGGAAAGCACTCTACCTCGTCAGCAAGATACTAAAACTAACTTAAAAGAAAAAAATAAAAAGCACAAAAAACAAAAAATGAAATTATCGATGATTCTAGGCAGATGCTTTTCTTGAGGAACTGTTGTGAGCACACTTCCCTCGTGGCTTGCCCCAACGTCCTCTCTTCAACTCTACAGTCCTCTTTTTTTTTTTTTTTTTTTTTCCCCTCCGATAAGGTCCACAAGGCCAAAATGTTTTGTTTTCGTCAACCCTCTACTAGGCCCCTGAACTTTGCACTTGACGTTATATTCCCGAATGGGACCACAACTTGGAAAGGTAGTGGTGGTTTAAGTCGTTTTTCAAACTTAAATAGTCTTTGATAGGGGATCGAAAGAGAACGATTTTTTGTTCTATCCTTCTTTGGTATACTTTTTCGTGCACATTGCACGTAACCCAAGAGACTTGGTTTTATCTCTTCCATTTTATTACATGAAGTTTCATACTTAGGTTTGTGTTTTCTATCTATTTGATTGAGTTCCGGTTTGATAGAAAAGTTCAATACTCGTCAGTTCTTGTATTATGAAACAATAGATTCACATCTTAGCTTCATAAGTAGTCTTGAAAGTTTCGCCTAACATTTTTTGACTAAATAAAATAAACCTATAAAACTAAAATCTAGTAAAAGTTTTTAATTATAAATGTTTTTTTTTTTTAACCACCAGTACGTGGCCCATACATCGGTCGCGGACCCCTCGTTGCGACTTTCAAAGGTCTTTAACGTGGCGATGGTCATCGATGAGATTTATTAACGACCTACTGGCCCCGAAAGTTGCATCGCGTATACTACAAGGACCCGTGGGCGATGTATGGGCAAAAAAATGTTGGTTTAATATACTAAATAAGAAAAGGTTAACGTACAAGCCGTTTGAATGATGTGTACAAGAAAGACAAAGAGACATATCTCATATTTTCTTCACCACAGACATAATCGGAAAGATTTGATTAACAACTTTCGTTACCAAAGTTGAAAAGAAAAATTTGAAATCAGTGGTTGTAAAGAACACGATCTAATATTTAGAATTTTTTTTTTTTTCATTAGCAATTTCGTTCAATAAAGTAAAATATCATTTAAATTTTGGTTCATGAACCTCTTTTGGGGATCTGAAATAACACATTTGAGAATGAGAATAATACCTTTTTGTAGTTCGTAAAGTTTCTCAAGTACAAAGTTTAGTTACACCGAGAGAGCCAACAGTTCAGTTTGTTGTTGCCTAAATAAGAAAATAGTTTAATTGGTTAAAACGTTGGTCTGTCATGCCAAAATTCGTCGGTTTAAACTTTAAATCCTATTTTTTATAAGAGGTGTAATTGTGTGGTTGAAATAATTAATTTGCTAAATCAATATACATCAAGATTGTATCATGTGTGTGTGAATGTTTTAACCTATACCTTATATAATATTATGAAGTAGTTGTTTCTACACAACTTAGCTCAGATTTGAATGTTGGTACTCAATATTTATTGATTCGTGGTACAAGACTACCATAAGTGTTAAAACAATCACAATAGAGTCAAATGCCCATTGAAAAGCAAGTTGTTGTTATTAAGTATGCAACTAAATCAAAAGAGGCATGCAATGCTTCACTAGAGACTTGAGACCACGTGGATACATTTTATTTATCTATCCATGTGGCTTTATATTCTTTGGAATTTTTTTAAAAATATTTGTTTTCATATTTTTGAAAAGATCATGAAAACTACTACTTAATAACATATTTGATGAAGTAAAAAAAATACGAATAATTAATAGTTTTGAAATAATAACCAAATGAAATTGTATGTAATTGACATCTTAACTAGGCTACCAGAGTGGTCCGCGACCACTTGCCCGACCAGACAAAAAAAAATAAAAAATAAAAACGTAAAAATTATATTTTATTTTATTTTTATTTTTAAACGACTAGTACCTCGCCCAGTGTTGGGAAATTGGAACTCCTGAAAATTCGGAGGCCGGGCCCGACGATGGCTACCATTGATAAATCTGATCGGCGGCGATCGTTTCGTTTCGGCTTTCCGAAAAGGACGGAGGCCCGTTATTTTTCTACGCGGCAAAAGTACTAGTGATTTAACTTTGGTAAAAAAAATTGATGTGATCATGCGGCAAAAGTTGCTAAGTTTATTTTTCTGCATAACGTAAGTTTTTTTTTTTTTTTTTTTTTTTGGGGGGGGGGGGACCTTCTCTAGTCCTTGCACGATCGAGCGGCCCGGGAAAAGAGGGTCATCTGGGCGGCCCGACTGGTAGCCTAGCATTTTTACCAAAATATTTGAAATAAGGATATAACTTTTATGAAGGATTATTTTTTAAATACTAGTTGAATGTACAGTAATAGGTTTTATGCAGCCAAAAAAAAAATTGTAATATGGTAAAATTATTTGAATTATTATAAAATTTAACAAATGGTTTGAAATTAATAATAAATTTACAAAATAACATTAATTTGTTCATCTTTATAATGATTTTAATCATTATATTTATGCCAATTTTAGTTACTTTGACATCAATACCTTTTGATTATATTATGGTAATGTCAGATTTAAATGTACGTATACTTTATACATATTATTTCGTTTGTATGTGACTATTGTGTTATAACAATCGATTGGCCTAATAATTTCAAGTATAATTTTTCCAGAAACACAATGATTGACTGTTCGTAGAGCCTTTGCCAAGGTGGAGAATATTATATACTAAGAAATAAAATCATTCTTCCAGAGTAAGTATGCAAGTATTATTATGATGAAGTTTTAGGCTCGTGGGTTATAGTCATTGTGAAACGAACCATTGGGCGTCATAAACAACTTTTTGGACCTTCTGAGGGAAAGTTAAATCGTCAATGTTTCTTAGTAGGATAACCCGGCTTCGACCACTTATTGATGAACCCACTCCTTCAAAGAACTTGGCTTTCGACCGTTTTTTAATGAACCCACTCCTTCAAAACAATCTTCATCTCTTGAATACAGAATATTCTATTGGGTGAGCTACTTGGACTCACGAGGGAAGTTGGTTGGACAATGATCAAATGTGAACCAATAACTTTGTACTTAGAAAATATGTGTTATACCACTTGAAATGCGTAATAGACAGAATGAACGAAATAAGATATGAACCTAGTAAAAGTTAATTATCAATTATGGATGGTTGTTTTGTTATACAAACCTCAACAACTATGTTGTAGTGCGTATATGTACCGGGTCGTTATCTACATAACGTACGTGTATTTGACGTACATAACCCCATACGTGGCCATGGGATTAAAACAAATATATATATATGAAAAAAAAACATATGTCACATAAGCAAACAAGTAATAAGTGTTAAATAACCAGCCCCAAATTCTTACTAAAATACGAAAAATAAAAATAAAAATAGAAAAAGGTAGTTAAAAAAAAAAAAACTACAATGACAATATGCATCTGTGTGGTTGTGTGACCAAAAATAATATATATACACTGTCAAACACACATTCATTGACACACATGACACAAACAAAACACATACGCACCCACACATTTTTGTGCTTTTGTTTTCTTTAATATTCCAAGGTAAATATCCAATCAACAAATAAATTAGATATAGTCGTTAAAAAATGGTGGTGAGGGGTGTTCTAAGTCACACATCATGTATACATGAAATTGGTCTTGGAAATTCGTTTTATCAGCTGATTTCAAGTATACAGTATGCATGGGCACTAACCAACMCCCCCCCCCCCCCCCCCCAAAAAAAAAAAAGAAAAAAAGTATGGGGTCTCTCTAGTACAAGTAGCGTACGGGTACGGATTCGTACCGCCGTACGTGTACGTTGTGTTGTACGGATCGCTATCGAACTCGACAAATTAAAATTTTATACGTTATAGAGTAATGTTTTTTTAAACATTTAGACCATAATAAAACGTTTATTTATTCAATCATCGTAAGTGTTACCAAACCGTGCAGGATAGTTGTTCATCACACAACTCATATGCTCTTTTATTTCATTATATTGGTTTGACTAGCCTACAATGACAATAATTGAATAATCTTTTACATGATAAGTATGATCAAATTTTGTTGCAATCAAATACTTTTTCGTTGACGCTTCATTTTACTTGATTGAGTATTTCAAGCCTGTAGGCACAAAGTGCAACAATTAAAATATCTCCGTCGAATTGCAGGACATGAACTGTTGGTCGAAACCACTCCGCAATGCATCCTATATAAAAATAATAGAGCAAAAATTCATAGGTTCAATAATAATTTTTTTCTCCATTAATAATATCAAACTCGAATGAATAAGTTTTCATTATTCTTGTTTTTTTTTTTTTCATAGGCATTTTACCGGGTAGTTTTTGAAAACAACTAGAGATATCAGAAGTGAGAATACTGACATAACTACGAAGAAATAAGGTTTAGAGTATAATTGTGGAAGATCAGGATTAATGTGTTCAATCAATTCACACTGAGCGAATCAGTCCCTCGGACAACCCTCGAAGGTGGCGCCAATAGGTACTAGAAAGTGACAAAAATTGAAACTATATACAAAAATTTATATGAGCTTCACCATTTTTTTTATAAATATTTTCGTTTATGAAATTTTGTGATTTATTATTCGTAGTTGTTACAAGACGAAAAAACAATAATAAATAAAAATATTTTATTTGTGTATTTTTTATTTTAGTTATTTATCATTAAATAGTCCCCATGATGTGGAACTTATTTTTTACTTGAAATACAACATTTTAGAATTTACTACAAGTTCAGTTACAATTTAAGTAACACCCTTGTTTCATGACTTTTAATTGAGTCATAAATCGTATACAACTTAAAGACAGTCCTACATTGATAGCAGATCGAATTCCATGACAGGTGAATGCAATCGTTGCTCGTCATCCATGCAACCTATTAAGGTGTCCATCAAACCATGCAAGATGTCGTGGATCACACGACTTCTCAACTCGAGTAGTGAATAACTCTCCTTTCGGACCTTAGATGGATGACTCCAATCAGGAAGTTGCCAAATATCATATATTCAATTACGACTCTAGCAAGTCTCTTCGAGTGTTTCCAACCACTTTAGTGAAACCTTTATGTTTGAACCACTACTCCTTAAAGGTTCCTATTACAGTGGCTCCAACCTATGGGTGTTGAACTCCAGGTATAGGCATATAAGGTCATTCAGGATACAAATGGTAACCTTATGATGAAGGTTAAATCTGTTTGATTTTTTCATTTTTATTTGAATCAAATTTCTTTTAAGGCAACCACTGAATTAACTATTTTTAAAACACAGGTTTTTTTGACAAGTAGGCGGGTGATAGGTAGACAATCCTTATCACCAGTCCTAAGTAGGTACAATCAATCTCCTTTGTAAGCATCCTTCTGCCTACCTGCACACTAAAAAACAACCAAACGAGTCCATAAAATTCAGCAACCCATACTTTCGTCAGATCTCACTTTTTCACATGCATGACCACACATGCTTTACTCTACCTTTCTTTCACACATTCAATAAGAGCAGGGTCAAACAAAGTGTAGCTACGCATAGATGTGAAAGAAATTTGAGTCACGAACTGACCTTGAGTAAAGTTTGAACAGACCCACTCAAGAAAGTCATGTTCAAAAAGTACACGGGTCTCCGAAGTAGAACCACGGTCCCAAGGCGAGTTTCAAACCAAACACTACCTTCTTAACCCGAAAAAAACTTATATACATATGAGGTATGTTATATTCAAATTTAACGTACGTATGTTGTAGAACGAGTTTTAGGGTACAACTTGTCAGAAGTTTGTAGTTCTGCCATTGTTTTATTTTTATCTCAAATTCGGTTGGGAACTTCGCCCAGACCTTCAGGCGAGCGTTGTTTGCTTTGCAATATTATACAACATATATACATATTTTTTAATGAAGTTTTTTTTTAATCAAAATTTAAAACAAAAATCAGTAAAGAGTATTTTTATCCCTGTTTTTATTTTATTTTTCTTGAATTTGCTCATAAATTTCGACAAGACCCTTAGGCAAAACCTGTACGTATTGCATTGTTGTATAATATTTATTTTTTAATAATTTTTTGGATTATTTTAAAAAAAAAATTATAAAAATTCGAATACAATATACATACGTTGTATTCGAATACGGGCATATGTTATATTCGAACGTACGTTATATTCGGAAAAAAATAAGTGATTCTAGAAAATCCGATTTCCAAAGGTAATTCGAATAGAACGTACATACGTTTTTTTTGGGTGAAAAAGGTAGTCCTAATCCACCTCAAACTCGCACGTCCCACACGTGACAACCCAAGTGCGGGAACAACAAACCACACCCGTCCGAAAAAACATCCCTCATTCCACGTCAGTCCCATCTGGTCCCAAAGGTCACAGATAGTCCCACGCTATCAACCCCCACACTGAACGGTCCTAATCAAAAAAATTGTTCACGTCGCATATCTCAAAGAATAATAAGCACGCATGTAACAAAAACTGCAGACATCGAATTCTCTAAAAAATGTTGCACGTATCCCACGTTTGGTCCGAGTTGGTTGTAGTGGTCCTCAAGGGTCTTGCACTACCGTTCACAGCACCGAGTAGTCTCAACTGTAGAAACCGATCTCACCCCATACTACTACTACTACTACTACTACGACTACTACTACTAATAATAATAATAATGAAGTTTCCTCGACGGTAAACCGCATGCGTCGAATGCTCTCTGCAATCACTCCACCGCTAGCATGCGCCTCTCCTAGACCCCCTGATCGATACGTTGTGTCACGACGTCCCAAAAGAATAAACTGCCACATTCGTCCACCCGGTTTCAAGACCCTAAAATTACACTGAAATCCTCTCAGCGACGTCATCAACGTGTGTGGTGCGCCAAAAACCCTTGTGCATGACCACCACGGCCTTGCACCGTTCCAGCAGCATGTCCCCGCAAAAAAAAGCAACCACTTGTCGTCAATCCGATATCATTTCCCTACTAAAAGTATTACCGTCGTTGTGTAAAAAAAAAACGACAAGCACCTCCTTAGAAAAATACCGTTGTCGTCGTGTCATAATTCCAGCAGCACAACCTTGTTGAAAATTGTTGTCGCTGTCGTGCTGTAAACAGGGGCAGCACAACCCCACTCGTTGTGGCGCAATTCCAGCAGCACAACCCCAGTGAAACTCCTGCTACCATCGTGCCGGAAAAAAAAAAAAAAAAAACCACTTCCCTTCAAAAAAAAATGTTGCCATCGAGCCGAAATTTCGGTAGCATAACCTCACTGAGAGTGAATCTTGTCGTCCATCGTTGATGTCACCGAAGGATACCACTAATTTAATAAAATCATGGACACTTGAAAAAATCCAGATTCGGAACTCCGGTTCCCTCAAGTTGGAACAGAGCCCTAGTCCAACAGAGTGGACCTAGGTACCGTCCCACATGGCCAGCACCAGCCTGAGGGTGGGGTAGAATGCACACAGCCTCAACTATGGCTGCCCTCCACCTCCTTTCTGCAGACCTCCTCCAGTAACAGATAACCAAACTTGCAGACTTCCTCCAGTAACAGATCACCAACAACTCCTCCAACAACCCTCTCAGCGACACTACTTCTGTCAGAGTGTGTGACAACATTCAAGCAGCACGAATGCTTTGTGTGGCAAGTGGGGGACAAGTGCCTCTTTTATATTGGCTGGAGGAGTGTTGGTTGTTACTCTAGCCCTCTAGCAAAATCGCAGGGTCACAATGGACCTTTGATAAAAAAAAAATTAAAAAAAAAATCAAGGGCTTACTGTGGTCGCATGACGACCACACACTTAGTTGGGCAGTTTCCTCAACTGCCTTGCTTTTTTTTATTATTATTATTATTTTTTTTCAGGTATCTCGAATTCCACGAGAAACCTAAATTTTTGACATGTATAAAATTGTTTTCCTTTTATTTTTCTAGACAATTAGTTGAAAAGATACACGCCTCTACAGTTGGATGTATCTGGACATTTTTTCCGGTGCAAATACGTCCCCTGTAAAGTTGTACCCAACAATTTTCAAAATATATATATATATATATATATATATATATATATATATATATATATATATATATTTTCAGGTTTCCTCAAAAAACGAGAGGCAGACAGTTACCTTTGGCAGTCCTTGCCAGAGGTTGCGCCTCGTTTGGACAAGTGTCAAAATGAGTAAGCACCACAGAAAAAATAAAAATAAACCTTACCTGAAACGTACGGGCCTACCTGAATTGGCCAGATTCATGCAGCTGCACTTGAAACCAACTGCACTTGTTTGATTCCTCAGCAGCCATCGACAACTGCGATTACATTTGGCACCCGTTCTGGCGGACGGCAACTTGGTGTATAGGCCAAATGGGGAGCAACTTGTGATAAGTCACCAGTTCAAAACCCGCCATGGTCAAGGTGGGGGGTACCAAAAGTACCCCGACTTTGGTGATTTTTCATTTAAATTGACATAAAATAAAAATCAAAAAAAAAATCACGGATGTCAGGGAGGTTCCCAGATACTTACAAAAACAATTCAAAGTGAAAAAATCATTTCAACAATCACAAAAATACAGGCCCGAAGCAAAAAAAAAAATATTTTTCCCATATTTCCATAATGACAGCTCGTCTCACTTTGACATGCCTGCGCGTTCATGAGTCTGAAACAGGCCAACAGGCGAAGTAATAAGTGGGCACCCCCATTGGTATCTTCGAATTATTGAGGTACAAACCCAAACTCGAATCCACGAGGCAGCGGGGAAGGGGTAAGCCACTAGCACAGTTAGGAGCCTCGCCCCACTACTCACCCTTTGTACAAAATGAGAATGAATCGTCCGCAAGAACGTGGAAAAATACACCGCTATATATTTTGGCGGTTGTGCATGTGGTGACTAGTGGAATGTTGCCCCCCCCTCTTTTCCTCGTGGTGCCAGTTGCCGTGTGGAGGTCCAAGCCCCAATAGCAGTACTTGGCGCTTTATTTTTTTTCGTAGTTTTTTTTTTTTCCACTTTGGTCATTTGCCCCTTCCAATGGCACTCTGAACTCTACACTCTCGTGGCGCAATGCCACGAGCCATTGAAACACAGACGTGAGTTCGATTCTGGATAGAATTGAAAAAAAAAAAAAAAATAAAAAATTGTGCCATTTCTCGATTTATGCATGTCATCCTTGCACAGGAGCCATGCCAATCTTGGCACGACTGATCTCAACCGCATGATCTTAGTGATCGCGCCTACTTTCCCTCCACAGGCTACTCTAAAAGGAGCTAGCCCAGTGGGGCATTCTAGTTTCGACCTCTATATCCGCGACGCTTTCAGACTAACATGTTACCTACTGGGCTAGCTCCTACTACAGAGCAACTCTTTTATTTGAAGAGCTCTGTTCCCAATGGCCGTCGCCCGTGGCTTGATAGGCCTCACCCGCTTCTACCCCTCGTCGTGCCCATCACCCGTCTGTGGCCTAGCAGACCCGGCTTCCCACATTTTCACAAGGCTAGCGGCCCATCGATGGTGCGGACGGATGCCCTGTTTGGTAAGCTACAACGGTTGGCTTTTAGGCCCTTGGCGCGGGATAAAAACCCCGTAAACATACCTATTAAAATAATAATAATTGGAAAATAATTCACTTGTCCTACATTTCCTGCGCCGTGGCCGCAAACCCGGCGCGACCATTCCTTTTGGCTACTTCAAGTTAGACCCTAAACCGCGCGGTTAGACTTAATATTTCAACGGTCACGCATTTCAGCGGCCTCTTCAGAGACAACATACTGGACAACATCGGGCATTAAAAGCCCCGAGCAGATGCCATTGTAAGGGTTTCTGCTCCAACACCGTTACCGAACGTAGGCAACTATCTCAGTTGGTTGGCACCAAGAGTGCCATAGGTGATCAGTGGGATTGAGGCCACAACCTCCTGAATGCCACTTGCGTGCCTAACCAATTGAAGGCACGCTCACACTGCGGTACCAAATCCAGATAATCCCCCAAATCCCGAAAAAATAGTGCCCAGGGATAGTCACACTAGGATCTCATTTCCTTAAATTACTTATTCGTGACCCCATTTGTCAGCGGCCTGAGGGGCTGCGGGGTTTGGGAATTTGCAGTAACCTCGAGAGATTACCGCAAATTCCCTTCCTTGTTTGGAAACAACCTGGGACGAAGATATTGCTAGGAAATGCAATCTCACAATGTGACTGGAGAAGTCGAGGAGGACCCAAAATCCAGGCGGCCGCAACCTTGTCTGTTCCGAAATGGGGAAGCGGTGTGAGGGGTCCAACCACTGTTTTTCCAAATCGGGCAACCACCACTACCTCCGAGCCTGTTTTTGCCGACCCTGATTTTCATTGCGCACCGAGTTTTGTCGAGCCTGGGTTCCGTTTTGTTTCTTTTATGATACTCTCATTAAAAAAAAAGAAAAAAACACGGCCATACTTCCCCCCCCCTCCCCCAAACACTTCAATCATTATTGCAAACATCATTGAATCCGACGCTGGGGACCTCACAATTCCACCCAGAGTTTTCCCGACAGCATCAGTCGGTTTGACTTATGTCTTGAAACAACATGAATTCTCAAACCTTTTGAAATACTGCATCCTACTCAGATGTAACCAAGTCATTTCTAAATTCGAACTTAATCTGCTTCTCCGCTAATAGTTTAGTCTCCACTATACCCAATTAATCCCTACTAAAACCTATTGCGCCCTACTGGTCCCTGCTACGCCCTACCACTAAATCTAACCCCTAATTGACTACGTACTAACCAGGCCTAACCCGACCTCACCTCGACCTAACCCGGCAGGTGGAACCAAGTTCCTCTCGAATTGGCACTCTCATTCTACCTTGTGTCTACCACGACCGAACCAAAAACAGCATAGCAGCAACCGAGTACCCAAGTTGCTATACCTAGTCCAACTTGTTCCTACTGCGTAAGCCTCTAATTGGAGTTGACTCACCTATCCAACCACGAGGACATGAGTAGTCTCCCATGTTTAATCTCTACTAATGCCCCCGGCCTTTGCCCATGTTTATGCAAACCAACGTAGACCGGCCTGTTTGTCACCTTGGAGTACTCTCTTCTGTCACATTGGAGTACTCTCTTCCTCCAGTTGCATGGCCAGACTTTCAAAAAACGACCCACTCGCAGCCAAAAAANAGAGAGAGAGAGAGAGAGAGAGAGAGAGAGAGAGAGAGAGAGAGAGAGAGAGAGAGAGAGAGGGCCGCTGGAAGCGTGAGCAGTGTGCTGGTCTAGAGTGATCCTGGAATCCCCCAAAAGTCTTTTTTTTTTTTTTTCGTCAGAGGGGCGGTGAACAGGTCCGCGCTAAGGAGGTAAGCCTCCATTTTATCCTTTCTCCTCCTCCTCCTCCTCCTCCTCCTCCTCCTCCTTTTCCTTTCTTTGCCCTCGGACACGCCATACTTCGACATCCTGTTTCAATACCCCCTTTCACCTCTGCTTTACTCATGGCCGCCAACCCCCCTGCGCCTGACCTTTCCTCGCCAGGCGCAGCTCTTTATATCTATCTATCTATCTATATATATATTAGCTCCGGCTGCTTCAGCTCCCATCACTCCTCACTTCGCCCCCCTGCTTGCGTGGGTGCGACACTGCGATTACTATGTATCTCACTAAAGAATATCGTTGGTTGAGTCCAGACGAGCAGCAGCTTATGCCAATGCCAAGAGTTTTCTTGATGTGTGTGTGTCACAGACAGACAGACAGACAGACACACAAAAGAGAGAGAGAGAGAGAGAGAGAGAGAGAGAGAGAGAGAGAGAGAGAGAGAGAGAGAGAGAGAGAGAGAGAGAGAGAGAGAGAGGAGGCGGGGTGGATAAGGAAGAAGAAGACCACAACCGGAGAACTACTTGGGGTTATCTATCAGCGAGTGAGCTGATGAGGAGGAGGGGAGGAGTAGGAATATGACGTTGCTGACGGCAGGAAGAAGCGGGATGGGAAAAGACACGCAAGAGGGGGCAGTGGTGGTTTCATCATTTTTTTTTTTTAAATTAATTCCGATTTGCCTCTCCTATTCGCTTGACCATGCTCCTTCTGCTCCTTTTTATTAATTCCGATTTGCCTACCGTTCTCTTCAATGCAATGTCTTCCTCTCCTCCTCGTGTTTCTTCTGTTGTCGTCCTCCTCTTCCACGTCAGCCTCTGCATATGTCCACTTCTATATGCAGAGGCTGAACATAATGAACTGGACATGATATACAGTTCTATATGTTCAGCCTCTGCATATGGAATGTCCAGTCTCATGTGGAAACCATGGAGAGGATGAGATAGATGCGTACTACCAAGAAAGATGAAATAGATTGTGAGAAGAATATAGATGACTTAAAAAAAAAATAAAAAAAATCCTCCTAACCCCAGGAGTGCAAGGGAAAGGAAGGGGAATGTAGAGGCTGTGATGATTCGAAGATAAGATGGGAGGACGAAGAGGAGGGAGAGGAGGGAGAGGAGGGAGAGGAGGGTGAGGGGGAAGAGGAGAGATGAAAAGATGATGATGACGACGAGAGGGGGGTAGGCAGAGGAGGATGCTGACGTGAAGAAAGGCGAGGAGGAGGCTATGATGATCTCGTTTATCTTTCGCTTTATTGATTCCCGTTTTGCTTTCTGATTTGTCTTGCCATGGTCCTTCGTCCTCATTTTTCTCCTCCCTCTCGATGGTTTTTTCTCTATGGGCTTCTTCACTCCCACTTCATCTCCTCCACATCAACCTTCTTCTTCACTTCATCCTTCTGCCTCGGATGCCGATATCCCTCAGCGTCGGGGGAGTGCAGGCAAGAGCATCATCACGCTTACACTGAGGCTAGAAAGACTACAACGGTGGGTTATCATGTTTTCGTCGTCTCCTCCACATTCACCTCCTGCAGCAGATCCTGCTTCATGGCGGTACACACACACACACACCTGTCTCTTATACACATCTAGATGTGTATAAGAGACAGGAGTTATCCTAGCAGCCTCAGCCAGTTTAGCTTACGTGCTCAGCACAACAAACTAAATAGCTGCTCACAAAATCTTAATACTACGTGCTGGAAACTGGGTCCAGCGTCCCCAGACCAGAAACTTTTCAAAAAGTAAACGGTGAAGCTCAAGGCAAAATGTGAGTCATCCAAGAAACCTGGCTCATGATCAAAACAGCAACCTGTGAAGTCTTAACTAAGTCGTTTAATGCCCTTCGACCCCACAGTACTTCCTTTCTTTAACCTTTGTAGGCCCAGCATACTTTCCTCAAATAACTTTGAACTCCCGGAGGAAGAGTATCCGGGTTTTCAATCCCTATACAAACCTTTCAGTTGGGCTCACAGGTCTAAAACGACCTGCCAAATAAACTCAAATTCACTCTTTTACAGGGCAGACGACCTCGCCCCTACCCCACAAGTCCAGTAGCAACCAACGAGCAAACTACATATTTCCTTCTGACGACATTAAAGCAAAGGATGAACCTTTAGCCCATGTCTTGGAGAACCAGATCTGACCTTTTGTTTTTCAATCAACTCTTATCACTAATCTGACCGCTGTCCTTATCTGGTTGACCAAATGTTGCACTGTTATCGATTATGATCGGAAGACTTTGGCATTTCTGGTTGTCCAGATTGCCTCAAAGATGATCCCTCTACAGATTAAGGCCACATACCCCGCTCCGCTTCTAAAATCCCCTGTCCCAGACCATTTGGCATGTAGGATAAACTCTTCCCCCGATTCCCCTGAAAAGCATGGACAACCTTTCCATTTTTCCTTCCACCACTCCCAGATCTCCCTGGAGAGTGGGCAAAACAACCATATGTGGGATGCACTTTCCCATCCCCATCCACACCTGGTGCAGGAAGTAGAGATGTTTATCCCTTTAGTATTCAACCATATTGCAGAAGCGGTGATATTAAGGGATTGCAACCACTGGAGTGCTGCTTGTTTTTGAGAAGGGATTTTCTTTAAGGCCTTCCATAGCATGAAAATATTTGTTCCTTGTATTCTCCCATTCTGACACAAAGCTAATCTCCTCTCAGCTGTAACAATAGGCTTCTTAACGACCCTCTGCTTCTGAAGCAGGACTCCTATCTTGGGTCTATAATTTATTATTGGAAAGGATTGGGAGGGAGTACTTTCTATCTTCCACCCATACCCAACCGGTTCCACCGACTTTCTCACCCTCTTATGGATAATCAGAGAGCACTTAGGTCTTCTAGTACCCTCTTTCTCCCACACCCTGACCTCTTCCAGATCCCGGGTGTTATCAACGATTGAGTCCTCCTCATACCTCAGAGCTAAACCACCTACTCTCCCTCTCAACTTCCATTTAGTAACTTTTGTCCCTGCAGCCAGGTCCGGACCCACCACTTTTAGGTAAGTATCTTGTTGTTCTGGGTCTTTTAACTATGCTCTCGGGTTGAACTCAGATTCCTTTCTTATAGCATGGAGCCAATGTCGAGGAATCGAATCCTTTACTATTTGATAGTTCTTGTCGACTTTATGAATTCTTGGCAATATGCTTCTGAGTCTTGACCCTGGAATCCAATCCTCAATCTGAGGGTCCCAAATGTCCTTTAACTGTAGAACTCCATGCTCCACCCAGTTTCTCCCAAAGGAGTATGTGCTACCGTCCGCAAGGATCTCAGATCCTTGGTACTTTATGTAGACGTTTTCCCAAAAAATCTGATTTAAGATTTCTCCTTTCGAAGATGTCTCCCCAAGTTGTACTGGCCTAACTCTGTTCCACGCCTGTAGGATGTTACTCCAGACTCTGGACTTTGGTTTTCTCAAACAATAGGACTTGATCAGGAAACATAGCCAAACGTGCGGTCCTTCCCTGATGTTTCACTCCTGTACAATATACTCTGCCAGGGCCACCCACTCCTTCTCGTCCTGATCAAACATAGCCCATATTGGCCATTTAGCCAACAGGGCCACATTTTGGAGGAGGGGATCCAAAATTCCAAGTCCTCCTTCGTCTCTTGAGCAGGCAACAGTTTCCCATGCTACCTTTGTTATGAAGCCCTGCTCCTCCTGTGCCTGTGTCTGTGGCTTCTAAAGATATCTGGTTGTCGTTCTTTTTATAGCCCTATATGCCTCCTCACTTAGGAGATGGACCTTCATAGGAAACCACAAAATTGAAAAGGCTGTCGAGGACAACACCATCGCCCTGCCAAACAGGGATAGCGGGTGATTACGCACCCATCCTGAGATGAGTGCCACTACTTTCTCTGTCATTATTGTGTCCTGCGTATTGGAACAGTCTGACAATGAAACCTGCACCCCTAGGAATCTATCCGACGTGTAAGCTGGGACTTGTCTCAAACCCCAATTAACGCAAAGGTCAAATTGGGGCGGCAGGAAGAAGACAGATTTATCCCAATTAATCGACATAATAGGCAATACTCATCTAAAACATCCCTCAATGCCTTTGACACTCCTGGGGTATTCACACAGGTCAGCGTCAAGTCATCCGCCAGAGACCCTCCTTTCTAGTGTATCGAAGGGGGAATACAGAGACCCTCAATTTGGTTTTGATTCTATGCAGTGACTTTCAACTTTGTTTGCGGGATTGTTTTCTTCTGTCTGTGTCCGATCTGTCTGTCGGATCTGGTGGAGTGTGGATGTAACTTCGTCATAGTGCCCGTCGGATCTCTGGAGTGGATGTGAGATCGGGCCTCGCTCCACTGCTCACCAAATATGCAAAATGAGAATGAATATACCGCTAGAACATGGCAAGATACATTGCCATATTTTTTGTCCTTTGTGCACCTCAAGAGTAGTGGAGCGAGGCCCATCATCACGTGCAGTTGGTAGTGGGCAAATGCATCTGCCTGAAGTAAGAATCCAGAGAAAAACATATATAGTTGCTCCTTCGTGAGGAGAAGACAACTTTTATTTTAAAAAAAATGGAAAAGAACATTCAAGGCCGTCCTTTTTTTTTAAATTTAATTTAATTTTGTATTATTTTTTAGAAGGCCGTCCTTTGGGACATGCTGCATTCACACTTTGGAACATCTGTGCAACCGTTTGGTGCATTTGTTGTATACATCTGGCAACAACCATGTTGAGAAACATTGTGTTTTTTTTTTTTTTTTTTTTTTTTTTTTTTCCCTTTTTTCTTTGGCCTGCGGCTTTTCTACCTGTGCCTGTCAGTGCACTCGCTGTGTGAATCTGGCAGCAAGAACAAGCAAAAACATTGGGTCTCGCTGCACTACTCTATACTCGTGAAACTTTTCACGAGTAGGTCTAGAGCTGTCACACTCCATAAAAGTCCCTAAACCCGCCCATCATCGCATGTGCTCTAGATTCTTGAACTTCTAGAGTAGCACTATGGGATCCGACAATTTTTCATGAGCTTCTACGAGTTCTGAAGCTTCACTACCAGACAGCACCAGCCCGGGTTGTCTACCCAGACTCGAGGTGCACTCAAGGAAATTTCAGGCGTTCCGTCAGTCCTTCGGAGCTCCCTAAAAAACACGGGCGTTGCAGGCTGGTACTCAAGAATAGCCTAGAGCGAAATTCACGGCCCCCTTCTGACAGCTCATGAAATCGGGTAACTAGAGCAAAATTCTAGAGCAGGTGAAGCGACGACATCTCTCGGGGATTTTTTGAGCTGTTTCTGACAGCTCGATAACATTTTCAAGAGCGCCTATTTTTTTAGTAGGTGCGGCGATGCTGCACTCTTGGTTTTGCACGAGTATAGTGCAGCGAGGTGACCGTTTTTTAACCGGGGGTGCAGCGCTGCCGGGAGCGCTGCGCCCCGCATGCGTAGGACTGGTCAGAGCGGTGGCGGTCGAGGGTGCGATGTGGGAGCGAGCTGTCGTTCATGGTGGTGCTGGCGCCTGTCGTTCATGGTGGTGCTGGCGCGCGGCGATGGTTGGCGAGAGGTGGTAGGATGGGTGTCGTGGTTGTGTGCGTAGGTGTTGCTGCCGTACAGGGCGGCGCGATGTTGCGGCTGTGCGGTGCGGTGATGGGAGGGAGCGTACAGGTTGAGTTGGTGAATGGTGTGGAGGTTAAGACTGGCCATCGCGTAGATGATCCTTAGCGACATCTTATCTAATTCGAAGAGTCAGGCGACGTGAAGGGGTGAAGACGCATGGACACGAGGCGAGAGAAGGTAAGGCACGAGAGAGTTCGGTGATGGGGGAAGGGCAGCCGGGTAGGTGGGGCGTGCTGTTCTTGTCTTGTGTTCATATACCCGTCCCTCTTCCTCGACAGTATGGAAAAGCTGGAGTTAGGGTAGCTTGAACCTCCTGTGGCAACTCGTTGACAGGTTTGGCGAGGGGTGTCACACCGTTTTCATCTCCCTTGAGGGATTGAAGATTGTCGTTTATATCTTTGGTGTTAGCTTTGCTTCGAGCCTAGATGCTAGCAGTGGGAGGGAGGTAGTCCTTTCCCCAAAGATGCAGGGGTAGGGTTTGAGAGGTGGGGTAAGTGGTTGAGTTGAGGAAGAAGGGACGGGAATCTGGTATTAGGGGATTAGGATTCTGCCCACGCGTCGTCTGGTTTCTTGATAATTTGAAGTCTACGGTGTCAGATAATTTCCGCAATTTCTTAACACTCTGATTGTGAATTGTTTGATTGTACTCTGATTGTTTTTTGATTGCTTCTTTTGATGATTGTACTCCGAGATTGTTTTCTGATCGTTTCCTCTTATCTTATCATCAAAATATTTTTTATCCTGTAAATTGAAAATCATAAATCAGGTTCTGTTTCTGTTAAGTTCATAATTTTTGACGTAATTTTGTTGTTCTTAACAACGATTTTAACCACGATCAGGATTATCCTCTTGATTTTAGATATTCATGAGTCCAATTTGGACACCCTTGATAGATTTCATAAATCTTGTTTTTTAAATTCATAAAACCTTACAAACTTCTAAGAGATGTTATAGATAAGAGTTCTTAAGTTTCCTAATCTTCGTTTGACTAATTTTTACTTGACGAAACTTGTGTCTGTAAACCTAATTGATTTCTATCATGGTTAACTTCGAATTTATTTTGTCTTCCCTCAGGATGGTGCATCGGTTTAGGGTGGTCCGGATCTGCTAGGTGGTTGGATGGTTGGATGGTTGGTTATGGCTGGTAGGTCAGGAGGATTCAGCTGGGACGACTCAGGCCGGTGCTGGAGTTGAGGCTCTGTAACCTGGGTAGGAGCTTGAGGCCCGGGGAGTTACGCCGCTAGTGCGGCATAACCAGTGGATTCGACGAAGTCATGGCCGGGGGTGTTCCCCTGTAACTGTGGGGCTTGATGACTTTGAGGAGTGGTCGAGGGTGGAAGACACTCCTTTCCGTGAGAACAAGGTGGACCGGTTCTGGGGTAGCAGTGACGCCCTGTCACCCTAGCATGAGGGGGTTTGAGGTCTGCCGCGTTTTTGTACGAGGACTGACGGCCTCCACCTCCCCTCCTTCTGCTTAGCAGGTCCACATTGGAAATCTTAAGTGCGGTTTTGTTCTTAATCTTACACGAAGCTGTGGGCCTCAATCTTGTATTCAGTCCACATCTGTTTCTAGTTTCTGTGGGCCTCGCGACTATTTTTTTGAGGGTTCTGTCTGAGACAGTCTCAAATAATTGGCTAAAATTCGTTTCTAAAATTTCGAAAATTCGTATTGGGCGGTTCTGTTGAGTTTTTGGGGGATCTGTCCAAGATGGAGGGCAAAGGGCATGAGATGACTCTTTGTGAGGACGGAGAGAGGGTGGCATCGGGGCTGTCTGAGGGGTACCGACTAGGGGAACGTTCATTGGATGCGATTGGCATCGGGCAGCTTTGGTTGTCGGATGGGTACCGACTGATGAGGGTTTACTCTGGTGCTATTGGCCTCAGGCAGCACTGACTCACTCCCTTGAAAACGGAGACTGGAATTTCCGAGGGGGCAGGAGATTGGAGGATGAGGATTGTGTCTGACTCTTGTTGAGGATATGGTCTTCAAACTCTTTACTACGTCGGAGTTGGGGAGGTGAAGGGGGGATAGGTGAGTGGAGGTTCTGTTTGGTTTTGGGGGATCTGTTCAAGGTGGAGGGCAAAGGGCATGAGATGACTCTTCGTGAGGACGGAGAGAGGGTTGAATCAGGCCGTCTGAGGGGTACCGGCTAGGGGATCTTTCATTAGATGCGATTGGCATCGGGCAGCTTTAGTCGCCGGATGGGTACCGGCTGATGAGGGATCATCCTGGTGCGATTGGCCTCAGGCAGCGCTGGCTTACCCTTTTGGAGACGGAGACTGGAATCTCCGAGGGGGCAGGAGATTGCAGGATGAGGATTGTGTCTGGCTCGTGCTAAGGATATGGTCTTTCGAACCCTTTACTACGACGGAGTTGGGGAGGGTGAAGGGGGCTCGGATGGGGGTGGTTGAGCACGGATGCGATTGGCATTGAGCAGAGTCTCGATGGGTACCGGCCGTGGTCAGCCGACTTCATTAGAACGTACCTAGGACCTCCCTTTCGATGACAAAGACAGAACTGTTGCACTTGGTGGTCTTCCGGGACCTCCCTTTCGATGACGAAGACAGAACCGTTGCACTGTTGGTTTTGGAAAAAAGATGGTGGGGTATCACGCGTCCTACTAGTGAGTGGGCTAGCTGGTAGGATGGGAATAGAGCACAGCAGCAGCAGAGATGGTGGCTCTGCTGCAGTAAGTCTTGCTGGAGTAGGGAGCAGGGGATTGATTGGGGGGTCTAGTCTTTTCTGTTTCTGAAATTTGTTTAAATCATGAAGATTGTTGTAGACATGCCTGAAGCTGCTCCAATATCTCTGAGCCAAAGCCGGGTAATGGCCCCGGTATCTTAATTTTCAAATACTATTCTTAGGCCAATTGGATTTTTCTAGTAGGTCTCTAATGATGAATCTTTTGAATGCATTCGTTATGGGACGCTGGGCCCGGTTCCCAGTTCGTGCCAATTTGTGCGGTAATGGTTGTATCTATGGGACGCTGGACCCGGTTTCCAGCAGGTGTTGCTCCCCACCAATAGATGGCGCTGTTTCGTGTTGGCAAAAAAAAAAAAAAAAAGTGTAGTGCAGCGAGACCCATTGTGTTTTCTTCCTTTTTCTGTTTGGGCCTGTGGCTTGGTCCCTCTGATGGGCTTGCCATTCGGCCGTTGGTTTCGTGAAAGTTTTTATTTTCTTCTTTTGGGTTTTGCGACTTTGTCTGTTGGATTCATGGAGTGTGTTGTGACGTCATCTTCTGACGGCGATCACATCCAAAGCTGAGCTGGAAAGCATTGTGTTGTGCTCTTCTGTGTGTCCCCCCCCCCCCCCTCCATTCATAGGGGTTGGTCGACACTACGGGCTGCGAGCCCGCGTCCTCGCAGTATGTCAGTGACTATGCCCTCAGTGAGGGCTTTACGGCAAGGGTGTCAGGTTCACGAAAGGAAGAGGGAAAACAAAATAGAAACTGAACTTAGGGCCTCGCCACACCACAGTCGAAAGGCAAAAAAATCCGACGGCTGTCAGAACAAATTTGACAGCCTCCATTCGACAGTTTGCCCCCCTTTCGCCACACAGCACTGTAGAGTGCACGCACTTGTGAAATCAAGATGGAAAAAGACGAACGCGCCTGAGGGTAAGACAAGCATTAGTCCATCCTGACCTTACCCCCATCACCAAAGTTCGAAGCGAAGTCTATGGCGCAGCCGAGGACTGTCGAAAGCATCAGAGTAGCAGGAGGAGGCTGGGGATTCAACAACTTTCGACAGGAGGTGTAGAGAAGCATTCTCTGACAACTGGCGGATTTTCTTCCCGGCTGAGATGAAGAGAAACTGTAGAAAATCGCATTTTCGACAGTGGTGTTGGGAGGCCCTTAGGGTTGGAAAGCGGGTTCATACATTCTGCAAAATAATAGTGTGGGCATGCCCTTCTCCTCAAAGTGTCAGCAGCCTGTGGACTGGGCCTGGCTGGCTGGGCCCCAAAACAAAAAAAAAGGAGGAAACAATGCAAACCTGAAACTGGCCACGTGTGAGTTTTGGTGTGAGTACAACTTGGTGCACGGCCTTCCCCAACATGATCTTTTGTTTTTCTTTTGGCTTTTCGAAGGGCCCCTCAGGGCCCAACTGCTGAGCCTCGTCCAACCCCCGAGAAGTTCGGGAAAAAGTGGGAAAACTGGAAAACAGCCAGTTGTCCCATTTTTCCCAAGAGTGACAGAGGTAGTGGTGGTGGGTACGCAGTGTGAGCGTGCCCTGAGCTACCAGGCCGCTTGCTCAGAGCAGTGCTACACTATAAAAACGGCTACGGTAAGAAATATGAAAACCGCTACTGGGCTGAAAAGGCCACCGTTGTCAGATTAGACACAAGATTGAATTTACCTGTGGGCTGGTTATTCCGATGA